>JAODAI010066559.1:0-11975 GCA_027575025.1 Scotoplanes globosa | reverse complement strand
CATGTTATATTATCTTCATGGCTATAATTATCCAACGGGGAGATATAATGGAAGAATAGTTAATAACTGGTATGATAGCGTATGAGTTGATTATGTTATTATAGGTGTTGGTGTTCCAGTTTGTTTTCCTTCATGGGTTGTTGTATCTCTTTCTGTATTTATGCATGGCCGAGGTATAGTGCGGTGGTTTCACACCAGTTGAGAACGGGGTCCTTTAGGGCTTAGGAGCACGGTAAGTCAGGGGGTCTGCAAAATCAAGATACGGCCCGGCTCATCATCATGTAGGCGAACAGTTTATTTCCAGGGGTTCCGGCGGGTGTGACAGTCATCGCTCTTATCTGCTTCGGCTATGGCTGGACAGCTGTTTAGAGATTCATCATAGCCTTCGTGTGCGGTTCAATGCATTCTAATAGTTTTTACTTTTCTTTCTTGCACAGTAGATTTTAATAATCTATGTTATTCCAAACTATCAAATTGTCAAGTCGGCTCAGAACCTAGAGATATTTATCTATACTAGCTCAGGTCCACCACCTGTCAGATCGAAGTATTGGTCTTTTCTTTGGACTTACATATTTTCGAGAGTTAGTTGTCATATAATGGATATTTTCTTCACATATTCCTTCTTTTCTCGTTTGTGGGGAGATGACCATTGTCTTGTCCTAATGTTTCCCATTCCGGGTTTTCATCAACCTTACTCCTCCTTCTTTTTGTATCCACTTAGTTACTGTTCGCATTTTACTTTTGGAAGAAGGCTTTATAGAAGCATATACACCGAACTATGATTTTATCAATCAATCGTTGTTCTAATTGCCAACTGATCATTTGTTATTCTAGAACTCAAAAGCATCCCCTGACCTATAACGATTTGAAAAGCAAATATTTGATATTCGGGGGGCAAACAACTGCAACGTTGAATAACTTTTCCAAGAGATTCGGAACATGACTATCATTGTGATTTAAATACCAAACTGTGAACTGGAAGATCGCTAACAACATAATCACCCATAGCATTTTCTATAAATTCAGATAAGGAAGCCATCCACTTTACGTTCTTATCTACCATGTCATGTAGCCTATTTCTTTGACTTATACGGTTTATCATTACGTTTTGACTGGGCGGAGAGAGAATATAATTATGGTTGTCTCTTACGGTGGCGGGCGTGTTTGGGGCCCGTACTTTACCCACAATTAGGCCTAGGTGTCTCGGAAAAAATCCAACCCTGACCTCCACGCGGTCCGAGATGGAAACGGTGCGATTCCCATCGCAGCCGGCCAACAGGGCAATGGTAAATAACTGATATACGTAATCCAAACACTTCGTATATCTGTATGTATAACGGCCGTAACAGAGTTGTCGAAAAATGTCCATATATATTTCAGCAACACAATGATACAGGAATTATTGACTTCAAATTCCCCGACTACCAGAAATGTATCGCAACACTGTTTACATTTGTTTTAAACCAAAAAGTAACGCATGATCGATGATACCTTAACTATTTGTATCTATTTCTATACACCATTATTGTAGTATTACTACTACCGTCGCTTGATTATCGGTTTAATTGTGTATTTGTCTTACGTGTCTCTAGGGTAAAGTAGGCTAGTTATTTTAATTTCCCTTGTATTACATACTTATTTTCCCGGTTTCCTATTTTAATATGCTTTTTTTATAGTATTACTTAAATTGAGACTATTTCAAAGGTATTGTTTAGCATATTATTATTTGTCATTTATATTATAATGTTGTTTTCGGCTTCGTATATAATTTTCGTAATTTTTTTTGGGTTATTATTATTTTATTTTGCTTTCGATGATATTGTTTTTACGTAGAGTTATATTTAATGTATATTAAATCATATTTACCTATTTTCCTACTATGTTAATTTACTTCTTTGTGATTAGCAAGTCATTCTGTATAGATACGTTTCTAGGATATACGCACCACTTCTTGACCCGTCTCATACACATCATAATTTTGGTTATGTATATCAACCATATCATACTTTAAACTAACGACGAACTGAAGGTCCTATTATATTTAACCACACTTATTATACCATAGTATGTATATATGTACTGACAACATTTTAAGACATGAAAGCCCACCCTCCCGCAATAACAGGTTTGCGATATCGGTTCACTACCGACTTGTTTTCAATAGTTACTAATACACGGACCTTTGGTACATGTACGTCGGGACGAATCCAACTGCATTTAAACAATTATTTCCCGCCATATACACGAGCAAGCGTTTTTGCACACCCGAGATGCAACGAGTATACCACGCACTCGCATGGGTTAAACTCCCTTTTGTGACAAAAAAGGACACGTTCACACATCAACCAAAACACTTATGTACTCAGTTTGCATGCTATACGACAGAGAATCAATAACCTTCAGCAATGGACTAGTTATTACCCAAAGAATTGTGAATCGCAGGTGTCCGTTATCAGCCTCTCGAGTTGAATGCAACCTGTATACCACGAAAGAGAGACACTATGCTTACGAACGACATACACTTTTATCACGAATACAAATTGCTCAAATGAAACACATATGCATGTGTGCCCATCGGGGAAGTTCTTTGTGAAAAACCTTCGCCTATATATTCAAAGGATGTTTTTACGTAATGAAAAACGGAATATCGAAACCCCCATATAACGGTTGTTTACTATAATTCTTACGTTTAACACAAAACGGAATTCTACAACGAAAACCTACCGACGTGGCTTTTTTATAATGATGAAGTGCAACTTATACAATCCTGAAATTATACAGACAGGCATTGAGTAAAATGTCTTATAAAACATTTTAAATACTCGATATGTCTGAAATAGACCTAAAAACACTAAAATAGTCGTACATATTGAAAAAGGGGATTCTAGCGTCTAATGATTATACAAACACATAACTAATGGCGACTGGTTTCGGAAGTCCAACGTCAGTTAACACGATAGGGAAATAGCAACAGAAATCCTTATGTATATAAATATTGGAAAACGTATATATCCAATACATTAAAAGACCAATATGTTGTAAAATATATCCTGAAACACGCACATGTTAAAAAATCACAAAAATCGACACACACACACACGTCCACACACGCACAAAAGACTAATCAATACCATAAAACCTAAACTTTGATGAAATGATGTTAGCAGAAACGACATACAACAATCGAACACTCTTTATCCTGTAAAATTGTCAGTTTTTAAACGTGCATTTTCGTTAGCATCATATATAGTGTCTTAATAAGGAAAATGCAAGCTACATTGCATAACATTATATAAAGGTTAAAGAAAACCCGTTTACCTATTATTTCATAATACTTGAATTATACTGAAATTTACCTTAAAATGCATACATTGTATGCCATATATAAAGGTAATCCTATTGTAAACCCGTAAACGAATCCTAATACTCGAATGATACTGAAATATACATTAAAATACTAAAATATCGTAAAACTCTGAAATGGTATCCCCATTAAACGTCGAATGGAGCAACAATCACTGTTATTATAGTAATTGGCTATGCAAAACATGCTCAAGACAATAGCAGAATATGAATGCAAAGCCACCCCAAACAACGTACTATAGTAAGATAAGAGAGTAAATACATGTTCAATATGACGTAAGAGAGTAAATACATGCTCAATATGACTGCATTACTATACACTCTGCGACATACGATTAAATACCTAATCTTGACAAAGCAATATACAACGTAAACCAATCCTTTAGTGCATCACGATTTGTTATACTCGGTGACAAAAATAGACTCATTGTTAATATAAAATCTGCCAAAACCCATACACACTCCTGTTCCACTTGTGTTCTTAGCCTACGAGTTTTCCCAACACGTCAAAACATGTCTGTCCAGACAGACCGTCGCCATGGACTGTGACGTGGTACTAAACCCCTCACTTATTACGAGGAAAGTCAATCAGCCGTTACAATATCACAAATGTACTTGGCCTAGTGTACCCACTACGGAAAATCAACTCAACTTATAATATCACGAAATACTACTATAATTGTATACCCTCTCTTTTATAAATTCATACCCGTTTATTAAACCAATTCACCTTGACCTTTCGTCACCGACGTGTAATTAGCGCTGAGTGTGACGTCATACAGTACTGGTATACACTATGATTCTATATACTTTTACCCACCTTACCCACCATAAATGTATCCTGTGAACCACATACTATACTACTGCCATCGGCCTGACAAATGAGTTCAGAATCCCCTTCAATAATATAGCGAGGATGACATTCAAATGATAGTCTGCTGCCAGTAGTGGTGCCAGACCCGTGTATAACACCATGACCAGGATTGACCAGGGCTGGACATCGAATCGCTGAAATGAAAATATCGAAATTGTTCAAAGAAAATGAGCATCAGAAGAATATAACTGTTAATCTGTGTTGTATATTGAAGACGTTGTAATACAATATTGTAATCAAAGGTGGATATTTTTTTCTGATTATGTTAGAAAAGTAAAATCAATAGTAAATATGACGCCAATTATGTATCTTTGGCGACAATATTGTGTTACAGTAGGCCTATATGTATATAAGCTTAAAATGGTGCGAAACTCAATTACGTACAACTGCTGATATCATGCAAACTATTACACATACAATGGGAAATGATCCCAGCTACAGACTCGAGTCAAGTTGAATAGTGACTCTTTTGAAGAGTCACTACTCAATATTGACTATATATTCTTAACGTTATATTATCGTAAGATATGCATACAGTGTAGACTAAAGCCTATAGCCATATAAGAAAACCGACAAAAACAACAAAAGTGATGTTTATTGATATGAATGCATGAGCAAAATTATTAATATTATTGGTTTTTGCATTAAGATCGTTGTCCCTGATTGTTCAAGATGGGAACTTGTCGTATTCGTGGTTGGTTATGCGGAGTCGAATCACAGTCAACTTGTGCTACTCTTTAAAGGAGCCTGAGAACGGTGGACACTTGTATTCAACATGGTCATGGTGTACGCTTATATTGACGATTTAGAAGAGTCATCAATTGCAAGACTCAGTTCGTACTAATTATATGCCATATAAAACGAATTATACCGTTTCATCACCACACAAATAGTTAATTATGGAAATTAAAAAAGGTCCCGTGTTATTACGAGACTAGCCGCAAAGTCAGATATGTTTGAATTTGACTCAGTCAGTATACCTTGATGTTGTAATAGTTTGGTGTTAATTACAAAACTGATTCATTACAATTTCCGCCCAATGAAAAACTTTACCAAATCACTACAGCAGCTTTTCTCGGACCTGTTTAATTATACGGTTTTCAGTGCATGGTACGCTGTATATCTTGTGACAACAATCTAAAACAAAAACTACATTAATTTCGGATTTTTACGATGTTGTTGTTGGATCAGTCATGCAATTTAGCTTGATTTAAGTGTATTTGGTGTTGACTTGGTACTATTTTTCGCATTTTTTGAAAAATTACCTATAAGAGAGAGATATCGAGATAGCCCAGTGGTTGGGGTAACGGGCTCGTGAATGTGAGGTCGCCGGTTCGAATACCAGTGCTGGTGCTAGTGGTTACCTTGGGGTGTGTCCTTGGACAAGGAACTTTATCTTGATTGCTTAACTTTACCGATGTGTATAAATGGAAACATGCGAGTTGACTTGCAATACAATAGCGTTGCGCTAATAAAGTGGCTGCATGTTAAATATTGTGATGCCTGGTTGATTGGGGTACCAGTGCAGTGACCAGGGTAACAATAAGCGCTTCGAATCTAAAGTTGTATTACGCACTATATAAATGTAATATTTTAGTATTATTATGAAGAAAAATCTCTGAATATGAGGTCAATCTTTAACAAAATCGAAATAATATTTGTTTTTATGTCTAATTACTGTGCAAATCTTGAACATTTTCATCAAAACTCTCATGTACGTCATACTAAATTTGTCAATAATCACGATTATGGTGCCTAAATTAACATTATATTGTAGATACTAACATTTTATCATGTGTGTCCAGGTAGAGTACTAGTAGTAAACCGCGGGCGGCCCGCGAGCGGCAGCTGCGGCGACACGCCGGCGGTTTGGCGCGGCGGACGGCAAGCGGCCGCCAGCCGTCGCGCACCCGCCGTGACCGCCCCAGCCGCAGCCTAACCGTTGCTCAGTTATATAATATACAATTATTTATAATCAGTAATCTAACACTTCATTAGGCCTACTGTAGAAACAATAACGATGTATTACTTCCAACTGTACGCTAATTCAAAATCATGCTTCGTGGCAGACTTTTACTACGACACGATATTTTATTCAATATCATTTGTACATAAATTTGTATGCAGCAATTACAAAATCTTATAAGTTATTATTTTCTATAAGCCGATATGAAAAGAATGGAAAAAATAAATAATTTTCGTGTTTTACAGAAATCAGCCAAATTAACTGGTGGGACATATATCAAATACATGAAATATTAAAAATAATTTTCAACAACACTGCATTTATGTGATAATTGTTAGTCTCAGGAGATTAAATGAAAGTAAAACATAGGCCACGCCCCCCAAATACCGAAATTGCATAAAACACCTCGTTTAAAAAAAATCATATATATATGTTGCAATCTGAGACCTATTTACTAAGTAAATATGTTAAAATTAGTTAGTATTTGTATTAGGAACGTCAATTATTATGATTTAATTGATATTGACATTGTTTATGTTCATGCCGCAGACGGCCCGCCAGTGGCCCGCCGCCTCCCAAATAATTTAATCTAGGCGGCGGCCAGCCGCCTAGGCGACCGCGCAGCTGCACCACCACGCCGCCGCGTAACCGCCTGCGGCCTGCCCACTGGACAATGACTACAGATTGGGCAATGCATGTCATTTGGTAATATTGCTCACCGTTGATATTTCTCAGTTATTTAACGATCTGTTTAATGGATCTTCAATGGCTGATCGGCCAATCCTAACAGTACATGTTTCAGTGGGCGGAATTTGTAAGTAGTTACTTTACTTGTTACGCAAATTGTCACGTGACATATATAAACTAAAGGATAAGTACACATAGAGATGCAACCTATACAAACGTATTACGTAAGATCATGTGTGGGGATCGGAACGATGTTCAAATATCGCATTGAGCCTGATTGAACCAATATTTTGACATCTTCATAATGTTATTTGCACAATATTGGTGTTCACTGGATTATGAATGCCTATGTATAGTGACCTAACTTACATCTACATACTGATTGGGTATTTGACCATTCAACACTATATACTTGATTTAGCAAATTTATATTATTTTAGTGCACAGAGCGATGTAACTTATTCAAGCGTATTACATAACATATCTGCATGGTTCTAAACGACAGTGTGGAGATTGATTTAACCAACATTATGACGTCATCCTGAAATTATTTGCACAATACCGCTGGTGATTAAAGGATTGTGTGCAAATAAGTATTACTATGGAGCGCCAAAAGGACCACATGATGTGTTGCTATACCTACTGATACTAAAAAACGGTCTGATTTGTTTATGCTGCTAAAAAATCGTCTGATTTATTTTAAGCTGCATAAAAACAGTCTTATTTTTTAGCCTGCTAACAGTAGTGTCTGATTTTTGTTACCGATTGCATGTAATATTGCTAATTTAATAAGCGCTATAAATTCAGTCGATATTTGACCCGGTTGGAAGGTGCCGAAAGGACTACTGTCAACTACAATATAGTGGGTGTGAAACTGTAATTACTCAACCAATCGCCAGGCATACTATAATTATTATCCCAATAACATGTGTTTCTGTTTCTGGGAGATACTGAACTGGTCGTTCAGGAGGTTGTATCAGCGGTACCGATATGCCTAAAGTTTATGGCTAGCTGCGAAGCCTCCTGCCCAGTTTGAAACGTTCGGCTCGGCGGAAAGTTATATTCGTGGAGTCTTCACACATTCATGGACGATGATAGTGGTCGTTTTAAATTTAACGAGGCCCAAATTAGATAAATACTCAGCCTTATATTTATTACATAGTTTAAATAAAATGAAATAATCGGGAATAGCGAGCGGGGAAGTTATTTGCACGTGTGACACTTTCCCAGCTACACTCGTGAAACGTCCCGGCAGGGCGGGGTATTATTTTGCTTAAAATCCCAGCCTAGACTATGCCACGAAATCACGTAGGCGACTTGCGAATGACCTACAGATCAACCATGCATTGGGTTTCATCCAATTCAAAGTGGAACTTAACCCACTCATATTCTTCCCGGATACATTACAAGATTATTTCCTTTTAGTCTTAGTTTTCACTATATGCCTACATATCATATTATATTTCATTCACAACCCTATTACTAATTCGTAAACAACTAAATTGATCGCAACTTTCTTAACTGTCATGATGCAATACATATTGCGCAAGATCATGACTGTCAGACAGTTGCAGGAGAATTATCACAGAGCATGTCGTTTAGACGAGACTCAACCTACTTATCATATGGTCACTCGAAGTCGAAGAGGATCAACACTGTATGCTCATCGGGGTAAACGGGAAGTTATAAAGAGTTCGACCCATTCACCCGAACACAATAGGCTACCATGTGAGTACCATCTACACGACTGCCGCACACAAAGCACACACTAGCTGCCCTGCCGATAGGGCCGATGTTTGCGTAAATTAGACGGACAATATATAACTTCCGAGGTAAACATGCGGCCTTACTGAGATATAACTTGACTGACGTGTAATTATTTTTATCAGTGAAATCGGGTTTCCTAGTACAATTTTTAGAGGTAATTTTGGCTATGTCGTAGCGAACTTGAATAATACAAAATAGAAATAGGAGAACTCCGCATACTACAGGAAGAAATCATGTATCTTTTAAAGTTTACAGTGCCGAGTTGCATAGCCCAATGCAAAAAGATAAATCGGGCCCTCGTTCTCAAACCCCTCACCTATGTCATACTAAAAAGTTATTCATAAGAAAGCTTGGTAGTGACGATTATGTGATTGGATATGGTGGTTCCAATTAACACGCCTTTATCTGCATACGCATAGTATGATATCGTGTGGACCTTTTGGTGCGATGTGTACACAAGCACAGCACCAAATAATATATGGTCCTATTTAAAAGTCGCCTACTTTATCATGTAATTTAAAATAGCATCATTAAAATTAGTACCGATCTTGGAGCACGATATAAAATTAGTACCGACCTTGGAGCATGATACAAAATTAGTACCAATCTTGGAGCATGATATAAAATTAGTACCAATCTTGGAGCGGGATATAAAATTAGTACCGATCTTGGAGCAGGATATAAAATTATTACCGATCTTGGAGCATGATGTAAAAATCAGACTGTTTTTATAGCTAGTTGAAATATATATAGTACTGTTTTCATAGCATCTTAAAATAAATCAGACGATTTTTTAGGCAGGTTAAAATATGTCAATAGTAAGGGGGGGGGGTAGTAGGTGGAGTTGCAGAGCTTTTGATAATGACGCTGCAGTTAGTTAGTATATTCTTCCTCACCCCCTTTTTAGGGATACATGAGGGAGAGAGAGTACTCGTATATCAGCACATCGTGTCTTCCTTTTCATCTTGTTAAATTATAAATGAATCAAATTAATACTAATTAAATAAATATTAATTTCGTATCGACATCATTACAGGTTAACATGATTTAAAAATCTATGAAATAAGAGTTTACTAGTTATTAATAACAAAAACTTCTTTAGCCATTGACTAATCTTCCAGAAGGCCCTGTGACGCAACAAACGGACAACGGGGTAGAGGGAAAACCGGGGATCGAGCCCGGGTCGTAGTGGCGCAAGGACGTAGCGCTTACCACTACGCCACAGCCTACTCCTGAAAAATCTGACTAGCATCCTTGTTGTTTTGTATAATCATTCGATTGGACTCGACTCGACCTCGAGATGTATGTGACATACTCAGACTCGAAGAAGAGTGACATTAATTCGAGGTCGAGTCGAGTACTAATGCCAATCGAATGATAATACAAAATAACAAGGTTGCTAGTCAGATTTGTTCAGTTTCAGAATACAATAATATTGTTATATCCTTGTGTTCAAATACGTTAGGATATAGGCTACATATAAAAGTATTAGGTATATATATATAATATATATATAACAAATAACATCAAATCAACGCAACGGTTATACAAACACCAATCAATGATAATGGAATACAATATTATGCCTGACAAGACAAAATAAATACTTAAAATATCATATAATTAAAAATAAATGTAGGCCTACTACTTATTAGGTCTTTGTCATAGCGCCTTTCATATGATCCCGATCTCAAAGCAAATGTGCGGTATCACACCTGGTCATTGGCAGTCTAGTAATGTCATCCCCTTTTATTCCCTCCCCCCTACTCTCTCTTTTGTGTTGGTGGGTGGGGGTTGCGTGGTCGGTGGGGTTGATTGCACGGCGGGAGGACGCGCTTTCCGAAGTCCATACAGCGCGTGTAAAAATATAAACGAACAGGGGGGTTCGTTTGCTGGGGGTGTGGGTGTGTGTGTGGGGGTCGGACGAACCCTTCGATCCCCTGTGTACAGAAGCGGAATGTAAGAAACGGAATGGGTGTCGGGGGAGGGTCCCCCTTGCATTTTTTAAAGCAACGGGCCGACAGGGTGGGCTGAAATACGTTTTCATGGCATCTATGAACCAAATCATGCTGGCCTAATATAACAGTTATCGTCCTGGAAGACATATACAACATACCACAATGAAGATGTGGGGGGGGGGGTCCGGATCGCCCTATTTTGCATAATCATCCAACATGTAAACTGGTTAGATGTGCAATAAAGATTGACGCCAATGGAATGCACATGCAGGAACTGCGATTGTGGTTTTCCGCGTTTTTCTGGCACATATGAACCAACTTATAGGCGTTATAATAATAATTTCAGCCTGAAATTTTGGCATATTAAAAAATCATCTACAATTTGCCTACTCAGACGTAGATCTAGGGCGATCCGGTCCCATCCCCTTCCTCATGGTATTTTGTAGTCCCCGGACCACCGGGGGTCTGATCCCGATAATATGTTTGGTATAATTAATCATTCACATATCTAAACTGGTTACGTTTACAAAAAAGGTGGGTGAAAATTGAAGGCGCAAACAGCAAATGTGAATGCTAGACGCGGAAAACCGGGGTGAGATTGTGTGTATGGTCCTACCCAGGATTTTTGTTAAAGTTATGTGATGAAATGCGTTTTCCTGACACATAAGAAAAATAAATAATAATAATGATATCGGCAGATGGAAGGCACATTACAAAAATCACCAATAAGCAGGGAGTCCGGACCCCTGGATTCCCGACTATATCGGCACATTAAAAAAAAAAAATTAATGTTGACGAATATTCTTTTGAAGAATTTTTTTAATTGGCGCGGAGCGTACAAGAAAATTTTGAAGACTTAAGTGTCCTTAGATGTAATCTGGTGCAACATTTTCTGCAATATGAGGTCAACTTTGTATCACAGATTTTTCTTTCCAATCAGTGTTATTCTTGCAATTGTTAGTGATCGCCAGCATGTTAATGGGGGGGGGTCCGAACTAATACTACTAATATGTGTGTATAATCGATGTATGTAAACCCCGGGTTACGTTTGAAAAAAGGGGAACTAATTGGACACACATTAATTGCGAATCCAGGTCAGGTTGGTGGAGCCTCCTTCCTGGTTTTTTTAAAAGCAACGGCGTGAAATACATTTTCCTGTCATCTATGAACCAAATACTGGGCAAAATACCATGAGCAAATGAGGGGGGGGGGATCGCCCTGGATTCGCGCCTGCGTATGCCAATTAATAAGACATGTGATCGTCAACAGGCATGCACGGCCAATGAAATATTTGCCACAATCATCCACACATGTAACCTGGTTAGGTGTGCAGATTGTCGTCAATTGAATGTACATACAG
>JAODAI010066448.1:0-11976 GCA_027575025.1 Scotoplanes globosa | reverse complement strand
ATGCATTAATTGTAATGAAGTGAGAATAGATAAGTTTTAAGTGACCTCTTAAAATGTGTCAAAGCATCACATAATTTGATACTCTCCGGCGACCGATTCCAATGTGTTGCAGCTGCAAATGCAAAACATTTACTTCCACAAAACGTGATATTATAACGTGGTTGTACTAATTTATCATTACTGGATGAGCGCATGTTGCATTGAGGTTCACAAGAATGAATCGTATCAGCAGTATATTGACGCCGGTTAAATTTAAGCCGACAAAAAGGAATTACAAGTATTTTAAACAGACTCCGGGGTTTACCGGAAGCCAATGTAAATCATAAAGAATAGGTGTAATGTGCGGGTGTGCAAAGCACTCCAGCAATACCATACTATCACTTAGGATAATTGTGTGATGCGCACCAAGGCAGGTCGCAAAATTTTATTACTAGTCGAATCAAGGGTAATTTGCATACAGACAATGGCAATTTTACGTTGTAGAGCAATCACATTTCTGAAAACGGGTGACGCCCACCACGCCCCGCCCCTTGCCGAAAACCCACTTTCTGTTGTATTTCTCTGGATTTGGAGTTCGGATTATGAAAGACCGATGTCCATTATGTAAAGCGACAAATAATTTGGAGAAATTCCTGACCCTGAACCTGGATTTCTAACCGATTTCCGTTTTATAAAATTTTGTCAATATGTAAATTACCCTTGAGTCTAGTAGTAATATTATGCACTTGTCAATTGTAATCCGGCCCCCCATACCCGAGCAAAGTGGGGCATCTTGCTACCATTTAGCCGGGGATGTTCACATTTGTGTGTCCCCGTTATACAGGGGTGTAACACAGTTTAGACGGGGATGTGCGCAGTGAAATTTGGGCCGGGAATGTGACACCGGGACTTGCACCAAATGTAACAGCAATAGCAAGGATTTAGCGGGGATTTAGCCGAGACTTTCTTTTTTCGGCCCCGCTTGCAGGGATTTAGCGAGGATGCAACAAAATATGAGTGGGTCATAATTACATTAAATGTGTGTCATTGTGTTGAAGTGTGTGGTGACTGCGGGGTGCGTCATGATGCACAACATGTCAGTCACTAAAGTGACTGTGGGGTGAGTCAATGGTTGATGTAGGCAGTAAGCTATACAGTTTATTAAGACAGGCAGTGAGTGCGGCCTACCGATGTCGATTATAATGATCTCATCAGATTCTATATTCCTGATAAATTAAGCTCAATGAGAGTCATCAAAGAAATTAAATCTTAACCTTTCAAATTACAATCATTACAATCATTTCAATAGATGGAATTCAAGGAGAGATAGTGGAAGCGTAATTCTGCTTAAATTTCCTCGAAAAATGTAAACCACAAAGCAGTTCTAGTTATTCACATACTGGCTACATGATATTTTTATTAATGCAAGCAACATATAGAACACAAAACTGCAAGCAAACCAAATAGAGAAATGTAAAGAAAATCAGTACAAAAATTAGGTTGAACGGGGAAGCTAAGAAGGATTTCCGCCAGGATCGCTAATCCCCTTGCCCCAACAAAAATGTAATTTTACATAAATGTTTTTATAAATAAGGGATCTGTAGTTGAATCATGTGGTTGTACGCCTGAAATGAATGAATCGATCTCCGGGCCTTTTTTTACGAGCCATCCATAGATGTTGATATACCGGTTAGAGCCATTGCAATATATATACTCGCCATCACTCTGTATACGATTTCCGACTAGTGAAGGGAGTGTGCAGAAGTAGGCCCTTGCATGATCTTGTGGAATATCTGTTGGTTTGTTGCACTTCAAGCAATTCAGACAGATATGATGGTGCTAAATTGTGAAGGCACTTATATACAAGGATCAGCATCTTATACTCAGAGCGGGCGCGAATAGGGAGGATATGAAGTTCTTTCAAAGCTTCTGAGGCACTATAAAGTGACTCATAAATTAAGTATAGCATACATGATACACACCAGGTTTGAATATGACCATTAGGCTTTCGCCGACCTCTTTTTATCAAATGACCAGGTATGACTGGTCCACGGACCAATGACAGCGCTGTGTTGACACTGGTGACAGCACTGGTCCGATTGTACTGGGATTTAAAATTTGTTTAATCTGAATTCCGTTTTGCGAAGTATGTACTCTGGCCCGTCCGTAATATACCTACAAACTTTTTTTTGTTTTGTTGTAACTTTACAGTGCATTTTCATAACCGTGTTAATTATTAAACAAGCCTGGCGAATTAGTGACAATGAAATTTAACTATCAAACGTTGTGGGACGTGGGCCACCGGGATAGTGGTTAAGTCGAGCCCTGACATAGTACATCCAATTGCTCATTTGCTCTATATGCCGACAACACTAGATTACTTTATACTGGTACTAATATTTATACTATTATTTCTGATATTAACACCGATATGCCAAATATTGTTAAATGGCTTATGTGTAGCAGACTACATTTAAATGCTAATAAAACTCTTATCATGTTTCATCACCGTCAAAAAATCCTTGAATTAGAAAACTGTGGTATTCATGTTGGAACCCACTTTATCCCATTTATTAATAGCACCTAATTTCTCTGTGTTATTCTTCACCTTAATTTGTCATGGACTTCTCATATTGATTATGTTTGTAACAAAGCCTCTAAATCAATCGGTATTCTTTATAAAATTATGGACTATATCCCAAAGCAATGTTTATTTTCTATTTATAATGTTTAGTCCTTCCTTATTTTTGCATGGTGCAATTATTTGGGTGTTACTTTCCCCTCTCATATTAATCGCATTCATGAAAAAAACTGTCATTACAAGTTATCTGTAATGTGCCCCATTTATCGCCATCCGCACCTTTATTTCGAAAGTGTACTACTCTAGATATATTTGATATTGCTTGTTTCTAGGTAGCAACTTTTATGTTTCAATATGTCAAGGGTATTCTCCCTTCAAATTTTAACTCTTTTTTTACCAGTCGTGATCACACTTATTCAATCCGTGGTGGTGATCGTTTATATCCACATTTTTGTAAGCTAAGTAGCAGTCAAAGATTTATTAAATATATTGGCCCAAATATTTTGAATTCTATTCCGGCCGATATTAGAAGTAGCCGTACACTGCGATCATTTAAATGTCTTTATAAGACTCATCTTTTATCGAAGTATGCCATACTTGAGTTTTATTGTATACACAGTATTATTCCATTGTCATTGTTTCTATTGTTTAATCATTCTAATTCAGGGGACCACACATAAGCTATTCTTAGCTACTTTGGTATCTCCTTAACCTGAACTTATAATTGTTATACATTCACAATTCACAGCATTATTGTTTACTTATAAGTATAATGTACGTTGATGTATAACATATAACATTTTAAATGTATCCAATGATGTGCACACTATATGGTTGAAATAAAGTTTGGAAATTGAAATTCAATATGATCCTGATCCTCCATCAACCCTGGAGTGGACCTCCTATACCCGTCCACAGTCACAAAACTTAACAGAGAACATTCTTCAAGGTGCGAACCAATGACTTTGACAAGCCATTCCACTCATTAACATCTCTCCTTGAAGGAAAGCTTCCTAACATCTAACCTGGAATATACCTTACTTAATTTAAGACTATGACCAGAATAACAGAATAATCAGACAGTGTACAGAAATCATCAAACTTCAAGTGAAGTTATCAAAACCATGAACAATTTTATAGACACCCGAATAAAATCTCCACGAACACGACAAATTTCCAAAGTTGTAAGTCGAGATGAGTCAATCGTTGCTGCTCCCCGAATAAGATCTCCACGAACACGACAAAGTTCCAAGTTGTAAGCTCTAAATCAGTCAATCGTTGCTGCTACGATAAACTATGGGAACTAACTATTTTAGTAGCCCTTCTTTGAACACGCTATCCTATCCGGAATGGATTCCAAGCTGTATTCCAATACTGTGTTGCTCCGATAAAATTTTGTGTATTGAAAATGTTCTGTGAAGTATTACAGATGTACGCTTTTGTATATGCACCTTATAGTATCAATGAACCAGTTATCGAGCTAATAATAAAATATAAGAGCCCGCTTTGCTATACAACAACTATAAGGGTTATTTGTGGGTTCTTTTACAAAGCTTGTAAAATCTATACATATTATACTTACCCTCTATCCTATATTATAATACATAGTATGACCTCATACAACTGACCTATATCTAGCAATATTTTGGCATACAACAACTATAAGGGTTATTTGTGGGTTCATTTATAAAACTTGTAAATTATGGTAATTATATCGACAGTAGCTCACATATATATCCTTGTCATTGGAAAGTGATATAAATCTAATTTGTTATTATGATAGGACCTTCTAAAATATTGGACAAAACTAGATGGTACACCCCACTCACTCCCTCTCCCTCCCCTCTCGTTCAATGTTGGTCACACAACTTGTGATATTTGCATCGTTTCATTATCAGTGCACAGCATTGAAAAGGGAATCGGTGTTCTATAGCTAATGGGATAAGATATTACAAAACATGATTACAAATTAGTTCCGATAAGCTTTGCCCCAACAATCTTGTCCAATACTGTATCTTGTATTACTGCTTGTGTTATTGCCTCCTGCATCACTTATTTACCCGTTGCCAGTAACCATTAGCAGTTCACGCCCATTGTAATTACACGATTATATAATTTTATTTCTACAATTTTCACCCTCGCCTTGCAGGAAATTGAAGGAACGTGTGACCCAGCTTGACCTGGAGAACACCGCCCTCGCCAGAGCCGCAAACAGCATCAACACGAACAACATTGACGAATCCAACGACCCAGCCGAAATCAAGGAAACAATTTTGAAGTTGAAGGGTCTTCTGAAACTGGCCAACCAGAAGTTGGAGAAACCTGTAGATATTGATGGTTAGATTCAGATTTTGTTTGGTGGATTTGTTTGGGGGTGGGGTGTAGAATAGTTATTTATATAGGGTAAAAAATAAATCTGAATGGGACATGATTACAATTAACCTATCTGGCACTATTATACCGCGGTGCAATAACAGAACAGTGCAAATCACAGAATGTTGTTTGGGAGTTATTCACTGAAACGTAAAACTGTGTGTCACTTGCACCCTTTTATCAGTGTATATTAGAATGTCCCTTGCACTCAATACACTGCAGAGGTGTGTTAGTTGTCAATGTAGCGCTGCTTACACCTTTTTGTCACTGTAATATGGCAAACTTGTGTCACTTACCTCATTTTTGTCTAAACGTTATATAGAGCTATGAGGGTGTAGTGCACTTACATTATAGCTCATTAGATGTGCCTTGCTTCCCAGAGTAAGATGATACCAATTTAATATCCACTTTGATAACAGTGTGACTTACACTGTTCTGTCACTGCAAGGCATTATTTCCTCGTTATCATGTGCATGCCACAATTTTCTCTCTCTCTCTCTCTCTCAATTTATTATTATTATACATTCGATCAATTGGGATCTGGTATTGATATATAGGAAACCAAATTCCTGTTGCCCACAAGTTCGCTGAGTTTGTGTGACACAATGAACGGACAAAGGGGATAGAGGAAACCGGATTGCCCGGAGAAAAATATGTAGCTGTTATCACCATCATTCCACGTCCCGTCCATATGTCAGCACTGTATCTCCTCCAGTTAACACCATTCTTCTCACATTTGTGCCACGGCATAGACAGCCACCCAATTAATTCCCAGAGTGTTGGTTTAGAAAAGTCGAGATAGCCCAGTGGTTAGGGCAACTGGCTTGTGACTGTGAAGTCGCGGGTTCGAATCCCAGCGCTGTTGGTGGTTATCTTGACGTGTGTCGACGTGTGTCCTTGGACAAGGCATATTATTGTGATAGCTGCACTTTACCCAGGTGTATAAATGGGAACTTGCGAGGTGCTACTATGTCATCCGCGTGCATCATTACAGATGTACGGGCCCACATATGTGTGGGTAAGACGAGAACGCCAATGACCAGGGGTAATACTGTCAAAGTGCTTTAAGTTCTGTTTCAGGTGTAAGATGCTATATAAAGACTTAATTATTATTATAAATCTTCTGATCTTCCTCTCTGCCTCTATCAGTGCCCGTCTTGCAGGTGTAATTTCTGGTAGTCGTAGTGAGTGGCCTCGCCAACAAAGTCTTTCTTTTGGTCGTAAGCATGGAGCAAAGCATTGTCACATTAGAGAATATTTTAATACGCCGATTCACTGTACAAATGTTGTTTAACCATTTTATATAAAATGAATATTTTTCTCTACTGGGAAATCCTGTTCGTCAAAGCATCAGTAGAACAGTTATTTATAAGTAAAGAAGATTTTTTCATTTTCAAGAAAAGTATAATTCTCTTACATGGCATTTGGCATTGGCCTGCACCCATGAATACCAACATGACTGATCAATTATTTAATTGTACTTTGTGAGTTTACTCGAATTTGATTGGTTTATTACCGTCAGCTGACCTTGCAGTAACAGAGGATATATATATGTTGAGTTTGCTCAATGGTATGGGTAACCGACTCGTGATCGTGAGATCGAGGGTTCGAATACCAGCACTGCTGTTGGTCATCTTGGCATGTATATGTAGCTACCGTGGTCCACCGAGGGCCATAGGTTGACGTCAGGAAGGGCATCTGGTCACAAAGGGCTACGCCGCTTCTGTAAAGCCCTTCGTTGGTAAGGCGCACCGTCTAAGCCCCGCGGAGGGAGTGGCAAGACGTTAAACACCTTCATGCTCATGGCTCTGGACAAGGTTAAAATACATGGCGGATGAATAATCATAAACAACAACATTAAAAATCGTCTGATACAATTATCATGTATATATACATTACATTACTAACATTACATGTCGGCCTATGCCCCACTTCAACTTCAACTGGACTATTCCAGCTGTGTGACATGAACAAGTTGGCATTTTGTAATTTATTTTGAGGCGTCCATTCTTTAGAAATCACATGCAACGGAACAAACCCCCCAGACTGGGAAACAATGACAACATATTATCAGCATGCACAATGTGGCAAATGGGAAGTATATTCATCCAGTTACTGCTTCAACTTGCAACCATGCAACAACACACAATAAATTCAATTGGATATTTTATGTTTATTTTCCAAATTGCATGTGCCGGGTTGGGCGTAGCATACAGATCGTCGACCGAGCCATACAGTATACATAATATCGGACCAACTCCAATGTCGGTTAACTTTAGGCAGGACGAACTTGAAGCATATTTTAAAATTATATACTGCTTATGATGATACTTTTCTTTTGAGGATTTAACGTTCAATCATTGGTACTTTTTCACCAAAAGGCATATAAATCGTGGGAGTATTTCTTTATTTGTTAACTTGAGGGGCCCAATCGAACGCACCCATGGTAATTTAAAAGAGTTATTTGTGTACCCAATGTTATTGTTTATTTAACACAGATATAATGAAATGAAAGAAACTCTGGTTACCGTTTATCATGATAGATGGTCCATTTAAAGTAGTAAAACGTGTCTAAATGTATTAAATAAAATGAACAGCATTGTATAAATGAGCAGGGTTAATCAACGATCTGCCGAGGGTTATCGCTTGATAGTGCACACACAGGTCAGATACCACTGTATACAACGGTACCTTACCCATCATGCACTCACAGGTGGATAACACTATCGCTGCACTCTGCCTCGTGCATCACTTCTGGTGTTAACCCTTCGTATCCTGCATTATCCTGCGATAACCCACGGCAGACCGTTGCTTAACCCTTAATTTATTCATGATTGGTGAGAATACTCAAATTTGATTTGTCCACTACCGTCAGCTGACCATGATATAATGCTTAAATTAGCTGACGGAACAGTATGTGATCTGCTCCCCAGAAAACGGTGTAAAGTCTCAGATGTACTTTTAAAGATATTTGTGAAATAAAGATAAATGAACAATCTGTAAATCAATGCTTAGCTGAGCCTTTAACCCACTGACTGCCCATTTAACCCTGAATGGGACTATTAAACCTATCTGGCACTAATGTAGCCTTGATGCAGATGTGCCGTTAAGAAATGATCTCCCTCTCAAATGAAATATTCCTCCAATGCCGATCTTCTACAATTTTCTCCCTTCCCCTCCAGACAATATCAGCGTGGACGATGAGACCAGTCGGGAGCGCAGTCCCGACCATAAAGCCTGCCACCAGGAACTGAGGCAGCTGAAGGATGAATATGAGAGGTACAAAGTCCGGGCCCAGACCGTACTCAAGAACAGAAATGTCAAGGTAGGATGATCTTCTCTGCTATTATAACCACATGCGATGTATATATCGTCGGGTGATATCCTTGTAAACTATAGCATGGAGCAATTTCATGCACGCGCGGGTTAGATACCTCTGGTATTCGGGTTATGCCTGTAAGAAGGAAGATCAAGTGCGAGTTTCGTGCCCGCGAGGGTTAGAGACCTCGGGTGGTCGGCTTATACCTGTCCAGGAAACATATACAATCAATCAATTAATTATTCACACCTACTCCACTAATCTATCACTACGAGTACGGGCTTGTCTTAAGTTCTCGTTGTCTTCTCCACCATTCTCCTCCGTTAGGACACCAGCCACAATAAAGAGCTGGATGACCTGACAGATCAGATCACAGAGTACAAGGAGAGGGTGCGTATACTGCGGCAGCAGCTAGACGATGAGGATCTCAAACATCAAGAAATGGTGAGCTCATTTAGCATGCAATGATTTGAAGATGTATGGCTCAATCTCAGAGAGTTTGGAGCAAGTACCAATTTTTCAGTAATGGAAAAATAAATAAATAGAAAGAGCGAATATTAAAACACCCACCAGCCCCACCCTATCAGACCGGTTAACTTTGGGTTAACTCTGGATAGAGCATAGGACTTTTGATTGTGGGGTGTTGAGTTCAAATACTACGAGTGATGTTAACTCATATTCCAGTGGCTCTAACTGGTTCATCAAAGGTTTTTGGGGGCGCGCGTATATAACCATGTCATTGACCTGGGTCAAGAAACAACAAATTTGATTCTCAGATAGTTTGGGGAATATTTAGTTACAATTTTTCAGTAGAAAGAGCAAATATCATAAACATCGTCTTCCACCCTTTTTTTCGAAAATCAGTATACCCTTACATTATTGGTAGGCATGTGTTTGTTCACAGATGCTTCCCCTGTTTTATAAAATCCTGGATCCGCCCATGTTTGTGAGTTATAAATGATTAATAAAATAATCAATCCGTCAATTCAGCATTATCCAGTGGTGTATGATTCAGCATTATTAAAGCGCATAGAAACGTTGTAAATAATGTTAGTTGATATTATAGAGCAGAAAATTATCTACAAAATGCTTCAAACTATGTCCGATTTAACTCTAGTTTGAAGCATTTTGTAGATAATTTTCTGCTCTATAATACCAAAACAACATTATTTACAAGGTTTCTGTGCTCTTCAATAAGATTCAGCATCAGCCAATTGGATAACTGCCCCAACATGATTCTGGGGTAGTGATGTCCATATCACAGTGTCTATAGCCAGTCTATCAAAGGTTATAATGGGTGATTCGATATACAATAGACTAACTGGTATTTCAAATGCTTTGGGTGGCTCATATAACCACTGCGTTGAAAAGGACCAGGAAGGCTATTCATTCATTCTTTCATTCATTCATTCATTGCTGATCATGTCTCGACGAGATGGCCTGTGGGCCAAGGTTGGTAAACCTAGTCTTGAAAGTCTGTCACTGTAGGTTAATTTTGACAAACCAGAGATGAGCTTAGGGTTACCCTATGTTGAACATTATGCAATGAACGATAACATGCTAACACGTACCACAATTGCTTTCTCAGATAAAAACACACTACTATGCCGACCCAGGATTCTAACCCTGGATCTCCCAATTGCTTAGCTTTGGTTAGCTCAGTTGATAGAGCGTTTGGCTCGTGATTGCAGGAGTTCGAGTCCGGAGTGATGACGATTATAATCCAGTGGCTCTAACTGGCATATCAAAGGCTTTGGGTGGCTCATATAACCACACTGTTGAAATAGGGCCAGGACAACAATTAATTCATTATAGTTTCTAGAGCCACCAACCTTATCTGCCACAGTTTTCGCCAGGATCACAGTTATGGGGATATCCACCTACCCTCGCCCCCCAAACATTATTTTTTCCACATTTAGAGTTTTCTTTTTAGATTTGTCTGTGACAAAACGGGTTCAGCAGTTGAATTTCACGTATGTAGTGGCATTTAGGTTGATGGTTTCAGTTAATTTTGTGACCTGGCTTATAATATTGCAATGATTTATCTTTTGTTTGTAGGGATAAAATCTCCCCCCTCCCTCCAAAAACGCACCCCCTGGAGGAGACACCCCCTGAAAATAAATTATGTAAAGAGATTATATTGGATAAATGCACTGTTTAGTATAATTTCTGTACCTGATATTTTATGACCGTTGATTTTAATACGTTTCTTGTTCCAGAGGAAAGACTTTGACATTCAGTTTGCCAATCAGAAGGAGCACCAGAAGCAGTCGCTAGCACACGCTGAAGGAGAGTTTAAAGTAAGGTGTTGACCATGACTTTTAATAATTTAACAGGCAATTGTTGTAACTCACACTTTTAACGCTTATTACGCTGACGACCCAATTGTAACGACGTACACTGTGTCACGGGCCATATGTAACAATCTCATGTAGTGTTTGAAATTACAAATACCTCCGCTACATTTAGCCCTAACTGCGCTTAAGGTACGCTACAATTGTAGATAATTTCAATATGCACATAACTACACCAAACTGAGTATGGAACGCTGTCCGTGGCATGGTATTAACTGTGTATGGCTAAATATCTTGCCATCCGTATAATGAGAGTTATTAACACATTGAGTCTCATTGTCGCGTATACGCGACAGAGATGCTATACCTACACTGTGTGAAAAAAGAAAAAAATATTTAAAAAATGAGAAATATTTTTTTAAAATATTTTTGTCTCTCTAGAATGAAGAATATGTATACTTTTAGAATATTACTACCAATACTAGATCAAAATCGTCTTTGATCTTGAATGTTTCAAATATGTTAAGAGAATGCTCCGAAAATACCCTGTGGGACTCCATGTGTTAAGAACCTCTGGGAAGATTGTCTCTAGTACAAAGCTAACAGGGTTACCCAATTACAGTTTATTATTATTATTATTATTGATAAGAGCATTGTATTTAGTATTTTCATTGTATCCACGCCAGTCAATTACTGGTGTGTGTATGTTAGTTATAGTTAGGTACATATAGCAGTTGATGACATCAACGGTCTGTTGTATTTATTTGATTGTTTGTATTTTACTGGTAGGCTATCGAGAGGATGCAAGATGAGCACAGGCAGGCTGTTAGAGCAAGGAGGAGAGCTGCTGCCGGGGAGATCGCAAAGAGTGAGGCAGCTGCTGCTGCTGCTGCATCTACCAAAGAAGTGAAACCAGCGGAAACAACAGACGATAAAACAACAGACGATAAAACAACAGATAACGAGGCTGGAGACCAGGCCGCTGCAAAGAAAGAAGAAACTGAGGCGAGTGACGAGGTCAAAGGTGAAGAGGTGAAAGATGACGAGGTCAAAGTTGACGGGGTCAAAGAGTCTGATGAGAAGGATGTGAATGAATCTGCGGAAGGTGCCGACAAAGATGAGAACAAAGAAGCAGAGAAGACGGCAGACAGTGCTGATGGAGGCACAAAAGAAGAGGTAAATTAATATTATGAAAATATATCGTGAATAAGAGATTGATCATACTATTCATCAATGAGGCAAAACCAAGTTGAATAATATACTACAACCTTCTGGATCTGTGTACAACCTAATCCTCAGTATTGTGAATCATTTCGTTCTGAACAACTTTGTAATACTTCACAAGAACAACTGTATGTGAAAACAATGAAACAAAACAGATGGTTATATTTCAATGAATTTGTGAAATATGCCCAGTTGCTCAGGGGGGA
>JAODAI010066337.1:0-11976 GCA_027575025.1 Scotoplanes globosa | reverse complement strand
TACGTTAACTTTTGGAGAAAACGTATTTACAAGCCATTTATCAGGCTATTTATGTACTTTAGTTGTAAGGACCATACTTCACAATAGTCTTGATAAAGACGTTTGTAAGACAATTGGCGTCCTAAATTTGAAAATTTCAAACATCAATATTTTGAGAAAGGAATGGCCGATTTGTGAAATCAATACCAACTTTGATACCAATATGGTAACACTATATGTTTAACAACACAGTTTTCCAATGTATTATTTGGAATCTGCATGTTGTATATAGTTGTCCAGTAACGCTTTGACTACTGCGTCTCTGCACGTTCCAATCCCTGGCCGAACATCTAGATGGATGCCGCGCGAAGCGCTGTTCACCGGTTCAAATGGCCCCATGCGGCTACCGTGGCTTTACCAGCACTCCAGGCCGGTCATTACATATTTTCAGATTCCCGTGGTGAAATTGCAAGGTACCTGCGGTCAGCTACGATGTTCACGTGGTCGAATCAAGAGGCATTTGATTCGCTCTACCATCAGCGCGTGCTAGCAGGCCAATGGCAGTCATATGGTTAAGCAGAGCATTATATATTGTTATTATTCAATTGGTTAACCCTTTGACTGCCAATTTAATTTGCTGTGCATCATTCCACTCGTCGTCGCTGGCCAAACCGCCCGTCTGGCTGCAGCGCGCGGCGCTGTTCGCCGATTCAAATGGTCCCAGCGGATTCCGTGGCTCTTCCTCGGCACGCCTGGCCGGCCATTGCATATTTCCATATTCCCGTGGTGAAATTCCGAGGTACCTTCGGTCAGCTACGAGGTTCGCATGACTATGCCAAGTCCCATTTAATTAGCTTTGCCGCCATCGCGTGTTAACAGGCATGTGGCAGTTATAGGGCTAAGTAAGATATATCATCAGCCCATAACGAGCAAATGCAAAGATTACCCCCCGCATGTGAAATGAATGGACATCGTCTTAACATTTAATTTGATTTTACTTAAGTGGACTTGTAAAATTCACCATCAGTAGAAGTTAATTACACCGCTATTGTGAAAGTGTTGCTACAAGTAAAATCAAAATGTATTGCAACCAATGCTACTTAAAGTGAAATTATATTTTGCTTTAGTGAATTATAGTTAGATGCAAATTAATTATGTAGAATATATTACACTTAATTTTACTTAATTGTACTTAAGTATTATTGAGATGTAGATTTTAAAATGGTACGCCCAAGCATGGAACCATATGCGTGCTACACATATGATGTGACCAAGCGGTTAAGATTAGTGGCTTTGGAAGCAATGAAGATTAGAAATTGGGTTCGAATCCCAGTTTGAGCCTAGTAGTGTGTTTTTTATCGGAGAGCAATCACGGTTTTCCCACAAGAACGGCATCCAATTCAAAATTAAAATAATCTAAACTTGATTTCAAATTTTAGGATTCGACTGCAAGTTGTAACCTACAAGTATTATATACTTATTCCACTGCAGTGGTCGCTTCTCGTCGTAAAGTACAGTGCCTTCCAGGCTGATATTATTATTATTATTATCATTGTTATTATTAGTATATGATTATTATTGATGCTGTTCCATAATTGGTGGTCTGGAGTAGTAACATGTATTGGTTGAATAGATAATGACAATTGTTGTATAATTAACTGCAATTCAAAATTATGATAAAATATTTGGCTTTGTCTGTTTTCAAGTGTCAATATTTTTCAAAGCACAGTGTCAATATATATAGTGATGATTGTTCGTGAAAACTGGTCCATGTGTATTGGACCGCCAAATTAATAGTATGATTATGAATGCATATAGCGATCAGTTATGCGTGGAAATATTGTTTGGGGCCAACTGTAGTCAGATAGTAGTACACTTAAGACTATGGAAACTAATTAATTATTCCCACCATTTTCAGATAACTGATGAAGTGTGCACGTCTACAGCCAATATTTTAATAATATTGTAGGTCTACTAAAATACATATTAATTATTACAGTTGCCAATAAATATCATAATTGTGATTATATCATATACATATACCATAGTTTCATATACGCTTATCGAGTTACAGAATGGAGTACTACAAATGGCTCATATGTGTTTATATTGTAGTTACTATTGCCTCTCTTGTCACTACAGAAGGTCATATTTTACGTAATTGTCAACAGTTCTATACGTATGATTGTTGTGCGGATGTGTCGATTTTTTAAATATCCTATTTCCAAAACACCTGGTCCATAGATGAAATGAAACCAATGACTACAAAATGTTCGTTTAATGTAGAAAAAGTATGTTTCTCTTTAAAACAAACGTTTGAGAAAACTTTCGGGATACTGCATTTATTGGTGTAATGTAACAATAACGACAGAAGTCTTTAAGAATATTGATAGTTGAAAAACTCTACGATAATTCAAGACACTTTAGCACTATCACGGAGGCACCAAATAGTATTACCCATCATCTTTGTATTAGTTGTGTTACCCAATCACAGCTTCGTTGTAGGTTCGTACTGCTTAGGGAAGGGTAAAGCGTTTAAACATTATACTTTCCACCTATATTATATCAGACTTCGTCAAACTATTAGCCGGGCTGTTTTATGGACAGATATTACTGGATGCCCCCTCCCCCAAAAAAAATCCGCTCACAAACATCTTGAAATAAAAATAAAAAGTAGACGCACAGGAATAATACTATATAATCTTTTAATTTCAGATTGAAAGGAATGATTCGGACAATGGCTGAATGGTAACGAGGAGTACTAGCGCCACAAAGAAAGAGCATAATGTTATTCGTAAACCGTTGCTCGAGGTGTATAAACGGTATGTTAAAAATCAAGCCAGAAGCGTACGAATACATGCTATAAACTGCAACGCCATACCATCCTCGCATAATCTGTCATATACATCTATAGCTCTGTCCATACCCAGGCCAGGAAGCCCCTTCCAGGTATAATTTATACTATACATTATAACACTGCGTCTAACTAAAACGTGGCCACTATTGCAACTTCCAAACGAGTGACCACCCGTTCTTCCACAATTCTCGATATGTATACTATCAGCTGACTATAAAAACACATTCATCAAGTAAGGGTCAACTGTAATTTGAATTTAATAAAAAAATCTTTGGGAAATTGCACACAAAATCTGACCAAAGTTGGTTCGGTTGACATGATTGTGTTGTCACAGTATACACACACCATACACTTGGTCTAAAGTCATGTCAGTATATTTTCCTATAATGTATATAGTATAGTGTGTGGCAAAAGGAAGAAAGTAATAAAATTATCAAAATGTGGTAAAATAAGACATAATTATTATATTGACCAAGTGGCATATTATGTGATACACTATACACGTTCATTGGGCCTTCCTAACTCTGTTAAATCAGAGCTGAACTTGCCACCTGATTAGAAGAACAAGATAATTACCATTACAATTGCCCATTGGTTTACAACGACAGAAGGAAGTAACTACTTCTAGGCACATCTGCAATGACAAAAAGAAGCAAGCTTGTATCGTTTTATTTATCCGTCATACGTAGTGACATCTGGGTTAACATACAAACTAGGATATCATACTGACGCAAATGTACATTAAGCAAATGCATGCTTAAACGTTTAAAACGAAACATAAGTTATTAGACTTCGTTCCACAATGCTAAATAGTAATTTTCCACCGTGACAACATATGTTTGTTTGGTATGGACTTATTCGACCTTCAGCATTAATGCATCTCAAAAGCTTCCCCTCTTCACATACATATAAACCTAATATCTCTGTCATGTTACGTCCGCATGACTTCAAAATGAGTGTGTTTATATAAAAAAAATGTTCTAAACAAATTGGAACAAAAACTCTTAAGTATGTTCACTTTTCTAATTATGAGCTAATTAAAAACTTAGCATTATAATTTCATATTAATTTCGAAAAATGTCCCAAATTACATCAGTTCCAGGCGCGTAGCCAGGAATTGTCCAAGGGGGGGGGGGACGAGCTCATACAATTTCCCGGAATTAGACTGATCGCCGTCCATGGACTATATAAGCGGAGCGCTAATTCGTTTGGCGCGGAGCGTACAGAAATGTTGGGTCTTTCAAAGGGGCTTAGATGCAAAATGGTGCTATCGTTTCCATCTGTGTGACCATATTTTTCAAAGTGGAAAAAGCTTTTTCAATAGTTTAAAATAAAAATTGGATAAGAAGATATGGTTTGGTGAGGGTCGCCCCTCCTTTATTTTTGGTCTTCTCGGTAAGTTATTTGTTTAAGTTCAAAATCGTGCAAATGTCATTCTAAATTAATGTTAATGTTGACGAATATTCTTTTGAAGAAAATTTTGAATTTTAATGTTACCTAAAAGACAAAATATGTAATAGTTTGGCCTAAATACTGTAAATTCAGCTTTGATATACTTTAGGAGCAGTCTATCCTAGTCATAATAACTAATTGTTTATTTTTAAGACAAATATGGAATGAAATGAGGGTGGTACACCTCCTTTATCCCCACCCCATTCGTTAGGCATGGTCATATCGGATACAAACAGCTGTTAGGAATTTATAATGCAATAATGCACTCTCAACATAAGATTCGAATTTGAATTCCGAGAATTGACCTATCGGAATCACGTCATTACTATATCTCTGAAGAAAACAATATTTTGTAAGTTGCCAGGAGACCAATTATGCGATATTTCGACCCAAAGATGGTTTATAAGTAGACCAATTCAGTGTAATTCCGGAAAATTTTAGGACAATTTTTAAAGTTATTTAGCATCATATTATATAGGGCCTATGCAAACATTTTTGTCTCAAAATTTCATAAAAGTATGCTCAAGGAGGGGCGGTCGCCCCTTCGCCCCCCCTTGTTTACGCGCCTGGATCCTTTATATCAAGCCTTTGTTTGAAACCTTTCCTTTAAACTTAGACAACAATATTTAAGCATTTGTTATAACCTTTTGTATAACCTTTGTTATAACCGTTGTTATGAACCATTGTTTATGAGCCTTTGCTATAAACATTTAGTATAAAATATTTGTAGCAATTCATTGTCCATAAGCCTTTATTATGAACCTTTTGTTAAGTTGTATTATGAGTTTTTGTAATAATTCATAGTTCATAGACCTTTGCTATGAACCTTTGTGTGTGAGCTTTTGCTATTACTATAAACTTGTATTATAAGTATTTGTTATAATTCATTGTTCATAAGCCTTTGCTATGAACCCTTGCTTATGAGTTTTTACTATAAACTTACATTATGCTCAGTGGCATTACAGTCTTTTGAAGGTTATGTAATTACATCAATGTAAGTCAATTACAATCAATTCAAATGTAAATCATTTGCTCTCATGACATTATTCATCTATCATGTCTAAATTATCGATATACATTTAAATATAGTAAGAAAGAGAACATAGAATAACATGTATACAATTGTGAATAATAAGCTGGCAATGTCATAATTCTGAATCATCCTAGACAAGGGTGGTATGTCAGTATGTCGGAAGGTACATTGGTGTAAAGTCTGTATAGCACATTAGTAGCTCATTTACAGGGCTAGTAACTAATATGTACCATGGTTGCCCATCCGAGATTTCTACTGCTAATTACTTTCAGGTTCAATGTAGGCTGGGATACTCATCTCAGTTTTCGAATTGCTATACATGAATTGAATGATCTATGTATACGATATGTGCCTACATATAATAATAACATTGAATAACTCATATATAACTAATATCTATAATTATTAATATTACAGTTCATTAATACATTAAGTCTTTGGGAAACAACCGAGATATAGTGTATAAATCAAATATAATGGATTTAAGCACACCTGTTGACCAAATGCTAAAGAGGCTTATATTATTGGTCCATCCTACGAACGTCATAGCGACAGATTCTCAATTTCATGAGTATTCATGTTACGAAATACATTTGCGTACATGACACTTCTCTTGGCAATGGTCGCTAATTGGGAATTTCTAAGTATACATTGACACTACAAGTATTCTAGAATGCACACTATGAGCTTATGAGGCTACATATATACTACTGTCCTAAGTAACTCAATCTAACCGCTACTTGTTAATAGTAATCATGACATGTACATGTCCATAATAGTAAAACATGAAAATCAATATATAAAAGGCGTCAAACAAGGGGAGTCCAAATATCTTGATATAGAATTTTAGGATATAAAGTCCGCCATAGCCATATAATATGCTAAAAGGGCCGGGTTTTTCCCCACTGGTGTATTTAGTCCCCCACCCAAATACACGTTATAAAATTATAGGGAGGACCTTTCCCACTATAAACTTATAAAAAAATAATGAAGTAATTTTTGGGACGCCATCTTGGTATCATGGCGGCCATTTTAATTGTCATGGTAAAAAACACCTTTTTCTTTTGTGATATAATAATTAATATTTTTTGGCATACCATACATTATTTATTAATACAAATATGGATATTTATTAATACAAAAGGGCTATAATATAATTCAAAATGGCCGAGAAAATTCAAAATGGCTGCGAAAATTCAAAATGGCCGCCAAAATTCAAAATTGCTGCCACAAATGTTATGCACGAGCAGGGAACTTTGGTTCTAACAACTCATGTCATTATATTTCCATAGTAACATGTTTATCCTAGCATAACTATGACTAGTAATATATATTCTATTAAATACTGGTAAGCTACTACTGTACATCCATGTAAAATGGCTGGTCCCAGCATCTTATTGCCTTAATCACAGCCAAACTTATGGCCTGGGTTTTATGAACCACGAGTAGGGAAAACCTGAGCTAATTGGAAGTATTTATATTGCCATTGGTCATTAAAGCCATATTTGGGAAATACCATTCCTGGGGTGATTGCGCAAGAGTGATCTATGCAAGGGGAAATCGCAAATATGTAGTGATTGCACATTTATCTCACACAGACTTACCATGGAGATACCAATATTGACCAAGGGGTTGCCAAAGTCAATGCAACTATTGACCAACTTGCTTCAGTTGGTCATGAAGTATTCTTCTCTACAAAAAAGGTAATATAATTGTGTTCTATATATACACAAACTGCAGCAATCAGTAATGCAGCACATCAAAATGGTATTGCAGAGGTGCAAGTGATATTTCAGTGTGCACAAATTGTGCGCTAGGCCATTAACAACGCCAATGCATGGCCATTTAGAGGTTCGATAACAGCATCAAATGGCCCGTCTGAGCTTGACATATTATTAAGATGGATAATACAGGGACACACTGTACCTCAAACAAATATGCGTGCTAACATGGTTAATCGGGATTGCTCCACCATATTTCTACATGTCAAATATGCATACAAATCAAGCCGACAGGTTACGTATAAGCCTCAATCACAAAAGTTTGGATTTCGTAACAAAACAGAAACTCCTCTGTCGACAGGAATGTCCCTACATTGCTACCATGCAACGAGAAGTAACAGCACGATTGATCTTCTGGAACATGCAGGAATTGGAATATCATACAAATCTACACTATATCATGTTTCACAGATTGCAGGTAAAGTACAGGCAAATATCATTGACAATAAAAGTGTCTATGTACCTCCTGGTTTGAACAAGAGCCAAACTATTTATGCTGCTATTGACAACATCGATGTAAAGGTAGATACCCCAAACGGGAAAGACTATTTCCATGCACTTGCTGCAACTGTATTTCAGAGGGGAGCTCAACAAAGACTGTTGAACCCATTGTCAGACCAATACAACTGGCTACAAAATCGCCCACTGAGAATGCACCCTTAACAGGTGTAGAGTTGTTGCCATATTATGGGAGCACCTAAACCCAAGACAAGTTCTCATCCCAGAGTTCGAAGTTTTCCAACATATGGATAAGCTCCACCAGTCACAGGAATCTCTCACTGTTTGGTTACTGGCGAGATTCTTCTGCAGACAAATAGGTACAGATAATGCAGAAAAAGAGACATATTCCGTGGAATGGCCATCCACGATGAAGCAGTAGTACAGTAAAGTATGAATAAATGCCCTGATATAGATACCATGGAGGAGGTAGCCACCACTGCTACTTCAGAGTCAACAGCAAAACAGGACATACCTGTGTGGGCTGCTTACAATTCTGCCTTATTAAATACAGATTTAATAGCAGATCATCAGTTACCTGACCAGGTGCATGCTATACCTTTGATTAATTTACCGGCCCATGAATGGCCAACCTTGACTACATCACTTCTACGACTACACGATCTTAATCAGATTGTTCAAAGCGATGTTCCTCAAAAAACGATATGTGTATGGCTTGATATGGATCTATACAAGATAGCCATTAGTAAACTTGCCTACCTGGATCCACCTCGATATTCAAATAAATGGATTGAGTCACCAGGTCAGTTCCACACATTATTGTGTGCACTGCGATGCCTTGTTCAAACAGTTGGGAGCAGTGGTCTAGATGAGGCATAGGTACAATCAGACGTGTACAGCAATGTCACCGTCATACAGATCATGAATGTCAAACACTACAATCGAGCCATATAATGCCACCAGGTAACCTGGCATGTAATACATGATATCTTGCTGGATGATGTTTTCAGAAGAACCCAGGTGCATATGAAGCATTGCGTGATAGCTTACAAAACTATAGTTGGTGCATGTATAATACAGAAAGATGTATCTCAAGCTTACCAAGACCTGATACATACAGTTGCAGCCGTCAAGTTTGGAAAACTATTGGAAGATTTTGATGATGTAAATGAAAAGTATCCTGTGTATAGATGGGCTCGAATATACATGCGACAAGTCAGCACAATGCTTAGCTTCCTTCAGGGAACACGTCAGCAGAATTTGGATCACCACTTGGCATCGTTAGAGCAGCTGTGCATGTGGTTCTTTGCCTATAACAGGCTAGATTATGCCCAGCACATGCCCGAATATATTGCACGAATGTACCATCTGCAACATTCAAACCCTCATATTTGGGATGAATTTGCCCATGGCAAATTTACCGTGAAGATCAACCCAGTAGCATTTACTGTTATATGAGTGGATAAAGCACAGGCATATGTCAACAAAGGTCATAAAGGTGACAGGAGAGTACCTGGAATCACTACGAACCCTGAAGATCTACTGAGGTATTGTCTAAGTACACCTGACTTAACACGACTGTCAGCTGAATTGGAGAACATGCTTGGAGTGACAAAGTTTGCAAGAAGTTCGCACCACCAAATGACAGACAGCAAAGTAAATCGACAAGAGAAGTATATACATGAGTTGGGGATTGTGATGATGGAACCGAGCTTAAGTTATTCAATCTTATGACGAAATTAATACTTCCTGACCATGTAGCAGAAAACATACTTGGAACAGAAGTCTGAGGAGAAAAGGCCTATAGATTGTTTGTGGAAGAAAGGGTGTCCAGAAAAATCTGTGGGAGAAAATGAAGAATTTTTTGGGTAGAGTGCTGGTTGTAAACCACTAAAGACTAAAACAGCCTTAGAACATGTCAGTTTGCGCGCATCCAACTCACTGATGGTACACCTACTAGTGATTACCAGGTCATTAAGAGAACTTGACGTGAGAGAAGTAATTGTAACATACGCTTTATAAAATACTAACCAACAGTTAATGACAGGTGATGGCAGACTACATCCATATCAAGACAAGGCACAATCATGCACCAATTAGATAATTTAGTGGTATCACCAGGACCATTATCCAGTTCAGTATCGGTAAATCCAAATGCACTGGAAACTGACAACACTGCATCTAAGCCAATATCTGAGGAGATAGATATATCAGATTACCATAACATAGAAGCCATTCCTTTGTCTGACAAGAGCAAAATGACAAATGTTCCTCCACAGACATGTATTCTGTTTGATGCAATGGCAGTTGTCCAGGAATGAGTGGTTTTCAAGTATGTCATCAAAAACTGTAATGACCTTGCAAAACAGTTTGTAAAAGCGATTGGCATAAAGTAACATGGATACATTTGCACATACGCAATATTTGATGACTACAGTGTCGGATCTTTCCTTAAGGATGCAACCAGGAAACTACCCACAAAAGGAAAATCGAAGCAGCAGCCATGATGTTACAAAGTATGTACAGTTACTTCCAGTTATACAGTTACTTTAGTGACACATCAAGGTATCCGTTCAAATCGGCAACCATCAGATATCGTAGAGATCCAAAATACCCATGAAAAGGCAGATACTCTACTTATACTTTATGCTGCCGAGATTCATAGATCAGGGTTAAACGTCCACATATATTCACCCGATACGGATGTGCTCATTCCGGCAGTACACAGTTTTACATGGGTTTGGATTTGGCACTAATCACGGGAACTGGTGAAAAACGTCACATGGTAAAACTTCAGCCCATCTACAATGCACGAATGATACGAAGCTTAATAGGAGGAGGACCTAATTATGATTGTGTCCGATTTGTGCGGTGTTATTACCCATTTTATTAAATTACATTGCTTATAATGATAATGTAAGCATTCAGCAAATGACGTGAGCACATCCTTGTTAATTTTGTTGGAAATATACATCATGAATTGAACTTATATCGGTAAATATATTATCTGATTCTCACTTCAAATTCATCAGTAGGCTATATTGTATCCTAACACTGTAACACTCCCCCAATCGTATTGCCCTAAGCTAATTGAAGCATACGGATACTATTATTAGTTTACACTCTGTTCTTCCATCGTTCGATTGACAGTTTCATTAATTGCTGCCTGCCAATTCGCTATCCATTGTTCCATATCCATTGACTACAAAATCATGGCCTCTAATTCTATGACAGTAGAGGGTGTCGCGGCTGGAACCAGGCATAATAAGCAGACAATAGCTGAAATAGTAGAGCTTGTCACCGATAACCTAACAAACAACGACGCTTTCAGAAATATCATAAGTACAACTGTTCAACTTGCTATTGAAAGAAAGTTTAACGAACTCACACTACAATTAGAAAAACAGGAATCGAGAATTTTTGATCTGGAAGATAATCTAGCCACTAAAACAGAAGAATGCAAGGGTCTAAAGCAACAAATAGACAATATCACAGAGTCCCAAATGAAAATGTCAAACCAGTTCAACAACCTTGAACAATACACCCGAAGAAATAGTATTAGAATCTTCGGCGTTGCTGAAAAACCAAATGAAGACCTAACGGAAGTAGTAGAGAACATAGCCAAAAATAAATTGAAAATTGACATGACCCGCTCTACCATTGATCGAATTCATCGTACTGGCAGACCCTCCCCCAATGCAAGACCAAGATCAATTCTTGTAAAATTTACCTCCTACCAAGCCAAATTACAACTGATGAAAGCAAGACGTGAGTTGAAATCTACCGGTATAGTCATCTCAGAAGATCTGACCACCAGCAATCTCACCCTACTGAAGGAAGCTGCCAAGCATGAGAGGGTGATTAGCAGCTGGTCGTGGGATGGTCGTATCATTGCGAATATAAAGACTTCTGATGGTACAGCAAAGAAAGTCAACATAAATACATCTCGTGACCTACTCATGATATAACATTCAACTTATTTTGTCTGACGATCAATACACTATGATAACTCCTCACGTCATGTGCTTACGTGTATAGTACCATATGCATATTTTGCATTTCCTTGATTATTGTTTAATTTGTGTTATAAGACTACATGCTAATATTGTAATGATGCATTATGTTTTTTATTATTGTTGGCCGACATTTTTTAATAAATTAACAAACATATTTGCATGTCCGTAAATGTTAATGATAGTGATGACTCTCACCCTGAGAATAAAAGTCCTAGTATTATTTTTAATAGTTATGATAATTTTGCTCATGCCGTTGAACATATAAGTATTCATACATCTGTTTTACATATTAATGCCCGCAGTCTTCCAAAGAACTATGATTCAATAGTTGCTTTCTTACATTCACTTGGTCAATTTGATTTCTCGTTCATTGCCATATGTGAAACTTGGCTTACTGAT
>JAODAI010066226.1:0-11977 GCA_027575025.1 Scotoplanes globosa | reverse complement strand
TCAATCCGACTAACGGTTATTGAGTTATCGTGTTTACGAGCTAGGCGTTACACACACACACACACACGCACACACACACACACGCACACACACGCCGGGGTGACCGCATAGATTTCTTGTTGAAACAAGAAATCAAAAAGTAGATTTGGAGTACGATGGTTTTAAAATTGTTACGCAACAGCAACGTAATAACTTCAAAATTAACTAAATTACGTATAATTGAGGTAAATTCAAGTTGATATTGTCTTAATAATAATACTAATAATGAATATTTATAATGCGCCTGCATCTGTCAAAAAGACGCTCAGGCCGCAGTGACAACACAGTGCAATGCAAAATAAATTAAAGCTTTCCCATAAAATGTGTTTTTAGGGCACATTTGAAGGATAACAAAGTCTGTGCTATTTTACCATACTCTGGTAAATGATTCCAGAGAACATGGGCAGCAGACGTAAAATACCGTTTTCCCCACGATCTCTTTATTTTCTGGATTGAAAATAAACTTTTATTCTTGGAGCGAAATTGACGAGCTTGTATGTAAGGGTGTAATAAACTTGACAGGTATGATGGTGACAACCCTGTGTGTGATATAGGCATAAATCAGAATCTTTAAAATAATACGCTGAGGAACAGGAAGCCAGTGATCACAGCAGTTATGTGTTATATGGGTGTTATCTTTGTGATTATCGGTGCAGCAATGTGTTGAAGACGAGATAGATGAGAAATGTGGTTACTTGGTAGGCCATACAAAATATAATTGTCCATGTCAAGGCGGGATGTGACAAAGGCATGTACAAGTTGTTCGGTTGCGTTTTGGCTGATATATTTACGGATGAGTCCAATATTGCGGAGATGGTATGAAGAGGTACTACATATCGATTAGATGTGGTCAACAAATGACATATCTGCATCAAATATAGCGCCTAGATTGCGAACCTTGGATGCACCCGGTATATTAGACAAACCAATCCGAATGTAACTAATTGGAACTATATTACGGTTATACTTCTTAGAACCAAATATAACAAATATAATAAATTCAGACTTGTCATCATTTAATTTAAGAAAGTTATCCGACATCCAAAGACGTATTCCATCAATGCAGGACTCAATTATATTAATGGCAGCCTTTGCGTCTAATTCTGAAGCTCGGTTCTGTGGCGTCTACTAATTGGGAAGCCACAGAGGGAGTATGTTATTGTGTGACTATTTTGGCTGAAATGGACTGTGCCCACAATTATCTGTAATATAAAATATAAAAAGTAGATTTGGAGTATGAGTTAACGATCATTTATTATGATATATTATATAGATAATACATTATGTATAATATGTATGTATACTATATATATACATTATATATTATACGTTTGCATTGATGTTAAATCTACAAAAAAAATTGACACCATGCAAGATGGTAACATCAGACATTCATCACCACATTTTTAGCATTGTATAAAATAATGATCATACTAGGTTGAGAGTTAGTTCTTCCAGGTATATGCTCGTTTATCAGACTACTTTCGAATAGTAAGGAAATAACTTACAGATATGTCAGAGGTAGTTTTAAAATTGTTACGTAACAGCAACGTAATAACTTGAAGTAAGTTTCGAAATTAACCAAATTGCGTATTATTTTAGGTAGCACATGCATCATACATGTTCAGTCCAAGGCATTGCGTATCCGCTATGTATTATCGTTCACGACGCAACTGATACAAAATATAATACCGAAGCTAACTCTTGTCGCAAAACTATTCGGCTGCTTTCTTACCAGTCTTTGTAGACTGTGTCGTATAAACAACAGACAACTGCCGGTAGTCAGTCTGGTTTATTTTAGTGAAACTAATACATAATCGATGTGCTTTACAGTAGCCCCAATAAAAGCACATGTATTGCCTACATGGTGTACATCACGTTTAGTGTGGTATAATTGGCATTGTCAATATTGGTTTTCGTCAACTTACAGACGTAGTCCGACATTATTAAATCATTCATCGATTCTACTTCCAATCTTGTTTAGAAAGGTGTTGCTACTTGTGAACTAGCAGAAAACAAGCACTCAATAATGTAACGTTGTATATGTAATCCTTACAGTGCAATTCGGTTTTAACCAATGCACTAATGGGATACGCTCTCGGAATAGGTCTATCCGAAATTGTCTCAATTATCCATCCGTTCATCTCCATTATTCTTGTCGCTATTTATGTTCCTGAATCTGATATCAAGTTTTCCTATAAGACACATCGTTGTCATTCGCGATCATAGGTGGACTCGGCGCTGTTATGTCATGACCAATAAACATCAGACTTCGTCACGTGGTGTAAACGGACTAATTGACTTTTACCGTTTCATTGGTAGATCATTCACATATAGTGATGATACATGGTACTGTCGGGTAAATGTGCTGGAGACCAGGCGTGTTCGACCCAAAGTAACTGACAATCTAATGGACGAATGAATACGTTTGCTGGCCCTTTTTTGGCGCATATGTTATACGAACCACCGAAACACGTTGATAAACCAGTTAGAGCCACTGGAATGCATATAGTCATCATTACTCCGTCTTTTGTCAACCGCGAATCTGTTTAAATTATGGTACATGCCTTATCGCATGTTGTTCAGTTCAATTCATTCAGATCATGGTCAATAATCATGCGATCCAATATTTCGAATACGGATAGCATAGTTTTTGAGCGTGTTCAAAGATGGGACTAAATGTATATATTGAACTGAATGTATTAGTTGGCTTAATGTTCTATCAAACGAGCAACATTTGATACTTATCAAAAGCTTTCAAAGTTATTGGAACTTTGACGGCCGTGTCGCTCGCCGTGGTGATCACATTAGGGTGTATTTGAAATTGTTCATGGTTTAACAAGTGGGGTCGTATACACATAGCCGTGAATATTCAAGTATATTGAATGATTGCATTGGACGTACATAATACATCCAGTACATGATTTCACAACGTTCAATATTATGTAGTTGCTAAGGTCGGGGATTTGCTATTATCCTAAAGATAATAGGATAATTGTGAAAATAATCTCCTGTATGGTTGGCAGAAGTGCACATCTATAATGATGACAGACTTTCAAAAAATCGAAAAAATGTCCCAAATTCCATAAAATCACGTTTTTGTTTGCCTTTTTAAAATATTATTCTTAGTTAGCATTAGTTGGTTTCCGGAGGATCATGACAACGGCTTCACAGATGTTGATGCACGCCGCTCGCGGTTGTATTAAAGGGATTATAAAGTTTGCAAATAATCTTAGTTGATGTTATAGAGCAGAAAATATTATATACACAATGTTTCAAACTACACTCAAACAATAATCTTGATAAAGACGTTTTTTTTAAATGTGGCGTTCTAAAATATAAAATTTCAAACATGAATATATTGAGAACCGGATGGCCGATTTGACTCTAGTTTGAAGCATTTTGTCTATAATTTTATGTTCTATAACATCAACTAACATTATTTACAAGGTGTATATTCCTGTTTTTAACAAATACATTATATTATGTGGTTCACTATAGTTCGTACCTGTTGTGATACTTTTGTATATTAGCAATTAACTAAACGTCAATGTATAATGTTATCGCCATATATAACACAACCATTATGCGAAATCACGATACAAGCATACTGTTTTGAAAACATTAAACATACTATTTAGTTAATTTTGCAAGTATGCGTCCATAAAGTTACGTATGTGTACGCGTATACACATCAGGTTACTCTATAAACATTATATTAAGTAAAAGAGCATAACCTTGGATGCGGACAGTTTGCCATTTAATAATAGTCTCCTTTAAAATAATTCCACTTATTTCAACGCCGGAAGACAAAAAACAGAGAAAAACAATCAATTTGTTGATACAAATAGTCTCGCCTTTCAGTGATTTATCTATAAACATATAGGAAACAGCTATGTTTATATTCTGTAATAATGAAAAGACCTTGTATAATTGTGGCTGCCGTTGGTTTAACCATATTTTATCGTTATATCGCCCTGAGTCTGGCTTTGTTATGACATCATAATATATAGGTTTTTAACATCTCCGGAAATCATATATCCAATAATTATACGGTGATTAAATTGCCACACCATAGTCTACTACAGATCGATGATGATGGTATAATGTATAGGACGATACCGGAACTCATTATAAACAAAGGGTTTAAATCCTGACGTTAGAGTTATGTGATCGTTTACATATGGATATAACTTGGACTATTGACGTAACGATATAAATAAGTAACCACTTTTCTTTTCAAAATGGCTGTCAATTACTCCTCCAAAATCCATTGCGAAATCAATCACCAATGGTTAAGGGTGTGGAGTTTGAGAAAAGTATTCCAAGTTCCTCACAAAATATTGAATTTTATTTTCATCCGACGAATAAGCAATATCAACCGTTTTGCTTTATGCATTGTGCGAACGGGATGCTTGTAGCAATATTAAATATTGATTTTAGTTTCATTTCAGTGGAATCATTTAACAAAATGTAGTGGTGTTCAGTTTACCGTCCGGCGGCTATGCCTAACCAGACAAGCGGTTTCATTCAATCCCATGATTGTTTGCCGAACTCAAATCATACGCTGCGGTAAGTCGGAGTTGCCCAAGTTAGTGCGTGGAGCATAGAAACTTGTCATTACGTCGTGAATGAAACTCCTTGATTACAATGAGTCTGTAATCAGAAGTAGTATGCATGTAAACAGTTAAGCTAAGCTAAGTAATAAATGATCAATAAGGACATATTCCTCATAATATGATCCTGAACCTCCATCTCCCAGTCGACATCCTAAACCGGTCCAGCGTCACAAAATACTTATCAAGATCATTCTTAATGGCATTGACACTCACTACACGAACCAATGACTCTGGTAAGCCATTTTACTCATCAACAACTTTTTGAGAAAAGCAAAACTTCATAATATCTAACCTCGAATAATCCTTACGTAATTTAACACTATGACCTAATACACCATAATAGTCAGACAGCGTAAAGAAATCATCGAACTTTAACTTACCAAAACCATGAATAATTTTAAATGCCTGAATATGATTACCACGAACACAACGAAGTTCCAAAGTTGTAAGCTTTAGATAAATTAATCGTTGTTCATAAGATAGAGAACTAAGGGAAATAGTATTTGTAGGGCTAAAAGTTTTTTTCATCAAGCGACCAGCCTATATTGCCATCTTTGAATTAATTTATTCATATAATGAGCAGCTAATATAAATCATTGTCACGACTTTTGATCGGTTAAAGTTGATAATACGTTTAATGTAAAACAGTTCTAAAACCGCCACAACTGTTAAAACCGCTAAACAGTTAACACCGCTAAACCGCTAAAACTTTAAAAAACGATAATCAGATAATCAGTTAAAACAGTCAAAACCGTAAAAAGTTAAAACCACTAATTAGGTAAAACCGCCAAAATAACCCATACCCATACCCATACCCATACTACAAATAAAACTTTAAAACCGCTAACCCATTAAATCCGCTTTATAACAGCTAAAACTAATTATGTATATATCGTTCACATTTTGAAAAGAATAACCTAATTTTTGCCACCTTTATCTTCTCCAAAATGCACCAAAAGGCGTGTGTTCAAATTATTCACCATTTTATCATTTATTTTCCGATTTAGGTAGATTATGGATCAACCGAAAGGCAATGGTGTCCTCATGAAGGACAAGCGTTAAACGCGTTTTCACTTTTGGTAGCGACCGCCTACATTGGCCTGATGGATCACATATGTATACATAATTATAGCATTTTCCGTAATATACTATTACTAATTAAGAGTCCGATTGGCCGATACAATGATATAGCTACTAGTGCTGAGGGATATGACATCGCCAATTATATGATATTGTAGTACAATTCCAATGACCGATTTTAATACGAATCTTACACGTCGGGGTGTCGTGATCCAATGGTTGCGAGGAGTAGCGGTCTCTAGTCTTCCAATGATTACAGATTATTATACTGCTAGAACCGTGTATCTCTACAGATGTATACTTTATCCTTCTTGCTATTATTACCACATAAATGTAAATGGGAATTAACGAGATGTTAGTTGTCAACCAGCGTTTTTGTGACAGCCCCTTTGGCTAACGTAGGTGTGGGTCAGACGAGTTCACAAATGACCAATGACCAGTGAAACGGCGCTTTGGGGTCTATACCAGAGACACAGTCGCCAAAGTCCCCCATGTGAAAAGTCCCTCCGGAGTATTTACACTATGTGGGCATAGCTCGGAGGGACTAATGCCACTGGGGTACGACAGTGGGAAAAAGTCCCCTTGTGTGAGAAGTCCAAAGTATACGTGACTGATGATGATGATGATGGTAAAAATACTGATCTTTTCGAGGCCATATTTTAAGTGTATTTTACCAAATTCTTGGCAGGTGTGAAGTAGTAGTAAGGCTTATCGAAAACTTATTTTATATCACTCAATAAAGTAACGTTGATTGATAATGTTTCACTCATTAAAAAAACACGAAAATCCGTATATATGCCTCTAAAATGTGTTCGGCCCACGATCTAAATGTGTTTGGTCAACAGTATAACACTGTATGTATAGATGCGATAACAATTGTCTGCAGTGGGCATTTCGAAGAAGTGTTAACCGTATATCTCCCAGCAGCACATATGTGACAGTTCGCCTCATTTCTCCGAAAGATCACGAAGATACTATTTAGGATCGACTAAGACCTTGGTAAGACTGTGACGTCATACATGAATTGACCAATGACAAATAAGAGTTCTGGGATTTAATGTCTTCAAAGCTGCATTACAGCTTTAAAGGTCCAAGGTACTAATTATTCTAGATATATATATAAAATGTAACAGCAAATCAACGCAGAGGTTATATAATGCCAATTAAATAATATTGATAACAATATTGGAACAAATATTACAATATAATATTAAATATGTCAAAAGACAAACAAATTAATTAAAATATCATACAACAATTAAAATAATATAAAAACTTCAAATATAATCATACAATTTAGTTATACGTAGATAATATAGGATGCGATCATAACTCACATCTCGAAACAAGAGATACATTGAATTCACAGTAAAATGTGTAGATCTCACCGCCGCCAGAGCAGGGCACTCGATAACAAAATGCTTAACAGAAAGCAAAGCTTGACACAAATGACAAGTTGGCAAAGGACGAATATTAAGAAGATACGAATGAGTTAAGTGAGTTCGCCTTAACCTTAATCTACTAAGAACAACCTCTTATCTGCGCTAATAAGTAGATCTGTATAATTCAGATGGGACAGAGCGGATTATTTCATGTAATTTATTAGTAACTTCTTTGTCCCAAACTGCTTGCCAGTCTTCACATGTAAGTTGCCGAACGCTACATTTAAAATCACAAAAACAAACAGACTCGTTTAAAAAGCGACCATCAAGGGCCTTGCTGACTATCCAGCATAGTTAGACATCCAGTCATCCACGTCATGCATCCCGGTGGAGGACTTTCCCACAGGGGGAATTTCACGGCTGTCACACCGGTATGGAAAGCGTTATTTGAATAGTATCACTGATATTGCTACGATTAGTGCAACTAACCTCGTCATGGTGACCCTTAGTAACATTTATCAATTTACATTCACACTCCCGATAATGGCAGGTGTTGCACCAATGACTGCCTTGGTCGCAACTTCAAAACACGCCTACAACGACGACGATCGTTTTCTGCACCTCAATACAGTCGCACTTACAATGCCTCTCTTGTTAACATCAACATTGACTTCAAGCGAATCTAATCAATTTAATGTACATGCATGTAGTTCTTACAGGCCCGGATGTTAGAATGTGGTTATCGTCCCCCAAACAGCAGTTTATTTATCACGGACTGCAGAATTGATATACTCATCAGTGATATATTATATTGCATTTTATAAAACATATCCAAGTTAAATTGATGGGCATATGACTTTATAGACCGAAATCAATATCCTCGTTATATGGTATTATTATGCGTTGTTATTAGCAGGCGATATATACATATTCGCCAGTTCAAGTCCCTAATATGTATTGTTTACAAGCAATCTAATTTTGGGACAATATCGGAATAACAAATTATGTGACTCTCCGGCTATTGACAATCTACAGTCGCAGCTAGCCATATTAATATAGATGCGCACACATTATATATATATATATATACAATATCCACGTTTATAAATACATGTAATGCATATACGTTTTGGAGATTTTTCTAATTTTCCGATATTAATTTTGTAGCACAAAACAGACGCGTTACAAAGTGCACGGAACCTTCAAGAAATACATTGTAGCTTCGTTTTTTTCTAATTGCCTTAGCTTGTACGAAATATCCCTAGAAAATGCTACATTATTAAACGTGCTAAAGATTTGTAGCCTACATGGAGTGGTGTTCAATTAACTTCGATATTTCACGCCAAACTGCGTGTTTCATATGACTTGTGTGAATGTTGTCAGGGACTATAACATACCTCTCAAATCAAATTAGTCAGGTTTTCTCGCCCCTAATTGAGAGCATGAATTTGCCAACTAACATTGTACTCTGCTCTCAATAATGCGTCACGCATTGTTGTCCATATGGTACCATAATGTGAGGTGGAACTGCAAACAATCTCTCTCAACTGCCCGTGGTTCGATTGTATGAAGAGCTAATTGCATTTATAATCAAATTATGTTGCATTACAGTGAATGTTTTGTTTGTTATCTTCTTTGAACTTATTCTTTAATTTATTGTGTACGTGTGTACATATCTAAATTACTTAACGTACACCATTGCGTAACACACAATAAACGGAAAGTGCATACAGTTATGCAACGCTGCATGACGTATATTGTTACAAAGCTGATACCCCAAAATATATATAGTGTGGTATGTTTTAGCAATAACTTAATTGGGGAGGGGTCCCTCCCTCGACATTTTTTATTCGTGAATCGAAATCGCCCGGGATATAAAATTGTCCTTTTTTTCTACCACGTCTTTAGCGCATTTTGACTCCAATCCCGTACAATTCGGGCATTCTTCCATTTAGGTGTCACATGTATTTTAAATGTGAAAACAGGTTGTTGTGTTGTAAAATAGTATTTGTAAATCAATTGGCAGTTAGTTCATTGCCAGTATGCACTCATTGTCAGATACACACCCTTTCATCTCAAATAATAAAATACAAACAAAATAACACAATATAATATATAAGCGGCGAAATAATATAATAAATAATAAAAGAACAATAAATCATTAAAAACAATGAAATACATAAAAAAATACCAAAATATCACATTAACAATATTTGTCATTACATATCTCTACCAGTCCCTAAATATATTCATAATACCATTATCTTTATCCTACATTATATTGAAGTTTCCTTATATTTTAAGTAAGATTTTATGTAATTTGGGACATTTTACCAAATGAACGTGACATTTTAATGTGCTCATAATTACAAAAGTTAACATTCTAAGAAAAAAATATTTACCCCAGTTTTTAAGTCATTCGGACATACCATGGCCGAGATATTACGGTGGGCCGAAGTGGCCCATCCACGGACAGGTGAACATCAAAATAGCCCAATTAAGTTAGGGACAAGGGGGTTCTGGTTTGTGTTACATTTGTCTACTTGTGTATTAGCCAGTGTTGTAGTGACCCGAATCAACGCCTCGATCCGAGTCAAACTAACATTCGCATATATTGGGTACTCGGAATCGACTTGAGCCATGTTTTGTCTTCAATCGCACTAGACTAGACATCCCACTTCTATTTTATTATCATCGACTCTTTTGATTTCATGAATCCTAATTACTCTCACTTGACTCGAGTCTGAATTTCAAATGACTCACCTTGATTCCACTCATTTTGTGTAATCATAAGAAATTACTCTGAATGTCGAATCGAGTCAATAATTCTACTGAATAATTTGAATTGAGTCAGTTCCAAAGACTCGAATTATTATATGAGTTCAATTTTCTTTCTTTAAATGAAAAAAAGTATTACTGACTCTCTGTCGCGTGTCCACGTTTTCAGCAATTATTATATTCAGCATATGCCCTGCAGTTACACACTTTTTTATAAGAAACTCGGCTATAAAATGCTACTACTAGAGGTTTTTGTTAGTACTATATTGAAAATCATTAAGAAACTCCATAATTTTGGTATACTGAAAATCATAAAAAGTTTTGTTGTGTAATGTATATAATACACTCACTTATTGTCTTATATATATTTATTTTTTTGTACCAATATTTTTAACACATACATATTTTGCACAAGGTTGCCTATTATAAAATGTTATATGATAGAAAAATGTAAGAAACAGCTAAGAAACTTTTAGTAGTAAAATCGGTTAAAACTTAAGAAACATTTTAGTACTAGAGCCTGACCCTATAGTTTCTTCTAAAACCATCTGACATGGACTCGAATCAGAATTTTATTTGACTAAAAAGGTACTATTCCCATGTATACACAGAGTAGGGGCTAATATTTATCATCCACATATTCCCTGACACTAAAATTCAGTGTGTTGTCAAATTTGATCATTCCATTTGTTTGTATATGGATGCCAGATGGCATGTAAATTAACAACTTTTGCTACATTCGAAGCATTTTTTTTAGACTAAATATGTAACAACCATTGAGTATTGCATGCTCTTCTTAAAGGCATATCGGTGAATGATTGAACACCTGTATATACCCACTAACCGTTCATTCAATACCATCACACTGTATTTGTACACGACTTATCATAGACGATAGTGAGAGTGATAGTACACAATAAGGTAAAAAAAACATGCAAACATATATATAAACTCGCACATAAACACCATCATGTTTGGTAAAAAAGGATATGCTTAATTAGATTACGGATGTAAGCATATATCAACACAAGACATATTTCGAATGACATGTGAAAGACGGATATGTTCAACAACCAATTGACTCGATATAGCCGTTTCATTCTTTCCCACCCTTCAAAAAACATCTTAATCTCTGGATAGTCTCTATTCCTCCACGTATCCTATAAATAGAATAGCCTGCGGGATATACTACGGTACCTTTCTACCGTCAACATTGCGACCGGTTCAAATGTGTGCATTGTGACCAAAATTGGCTTTAATATATACTTTCAAATTTAAAATGTCCATTGAGCTGTGGAATTGCGATTGCCAATCTTATTCGCCTTTGCGTCGATGTCCTGTAATGATAAACAAATAAAATATATATTGGATGCTTATATCGTATAGTATTGAAAGAGCCAAACACTAATAAATTATTTTCAGTCGATTGAACATACTCTCTCGAAAGTTAATTAAATCTGATTCCTTTATTTGCCCTCTGCCTCCCGCGGACTTGTAAATAAAACACACTTCTAACATAGCAATACATATACGTACGTACAATATCGGAAAGACAAACTCCATTTGCATAAATGAAGCAACGAAAACACGTAACATCCAATCGTTAACTTAATTAACGTCATGCGGTTTGCGGTAATTGTGTCGGAAATCAGTGAGACGTTAAATTTGATCGGTTCCCTTGAGAATTACCGTAGGCTTCTTTGGTACCAACATTTAATAAAGTATTAACGCATCATCGAGTAAGCAAACAATTGGTATGCAAGTTATTTGTTATTAAATCTAATCAGCGCTTTATTATCGAAAAGAGCAATTTTACGCATGTACAGTGTCCATCACTTTTGATGTGGGATGGGGGTACTCTTCAATGGAGCCCGACTGTTAACATCATTGATGCTCTATATTATTGATAATAGTCTGCGATCCATTTTATCAAAATCAGAGTTATTACCAAGTTATATTTCAATTCATTTTTCAATTTCAAGAATTATATTTCAACCAAGTGAATACAATTTACAAATGAACAGTAAAGCAGTCATGTGGACATAATATAACATAGAAGATAAATAATATATAATGCAG
>JAODAI010066115.1:0-11979 GCA_027575025.1 Scotoplanes globosa | reverse complement strand
ACTCCTACACAGCAGTATCCATTATAACAGGTACAGTACAATGATAAACTAAAAGGTTTCTTCATTAATATAATTTTCGATTTTTTTGAAATTTTCAAAATTTTCAAAAAAAAAAAAAAAATGACCCCCCCAAAGACACTCGCCCGGGGGGTTTAATGGTCGCGTCGGGCGACCGCTAATTTTTACCCCTGTTAAACTATGAAAAAACAAGAATGACACCAGTTTTTGTACAATATCCAGATACTCTATAAATTATCTAAGATCATTGTTTCCGAATTCTCTTACTGCTGTTGAGCAGGGAAATGTTGAGCAGAGTATAGCTGAAGAAGAGAGATTACTGTATACCCAGGGTGATCTGTGCTATCGTGGTCATTCATCTATGAAAAATAAAAATATGATATAAGTTTTTAAATCTGATAACGAGGGTCCTATTTCCTATTTATTTCAGAATTTTGTTACATGTGAAGGTTGAGCAGTTGAATGTAATCCCTCGTCTGTTATGTTATATTGTTTTTTCCTTCATAATTCCCCTACAGCTGTTGAGCAGGTGAATTTTGAACAACAGAGTACAGCTGAATAAGACAGACTGCTGTATACACAGGGTGATCTGAGAATTGAGTTAGTCGAGCTCAACCAGCTATCATGGTCAATCAACTATGAAAAATATTATATCACACTAGTTTCTATAAAATATCCATATTTACGGTAATGTTGTTTTTATTTAATAATTCCCTTACAGCTGTTGAATGTTGAGTATAGCTGATGACGAGAGACTACTGTATAGACCTTCTGTACATCATTTGAAAAAAATATTATTATGATCAACAGCCATCTGGTAATCAGCCAATCAGCAATGGTTATGCCTTAGTAATGGGTGTAAGTAATAGTATAATACTGCTACATTCAATGAAATGACGTAACGTCCACATCCTATATACATCGGGTGATCTGGGAATGGGTATACATCGGGTGATCTGGGAATGAGTATACATTGGGTGATCTGGGAATGAGTAAGTGGAGCTCACCCGGCTATGATGCTCATTTATCAATGAAAAAATTAACAGTTTTTGTAAAATATCCATATTTAATATTTTTTATTTTGGGAATTATTACGGCTGTTGATCACATTTCCTGTTTATTTCAGAATTCCCTTACTGCTGTTGAGCAGGTGAATGTTGAACAGAGTATAGCTGAAGAAGAGAGACTACTGTATACACAGGGTGACCTGAGAATTGAGTTAGTGGAGCTCACCCGGCTATCCACCATTAAGAGTGACGAGAGAGAGCAGAAAGCCAGGGACTATATGAGAGCAGAGCTCAGATATCACAGGGCCCTGGATGATGTCAAATCCAGGGACCTAGCTATTATTGATAACAAGAAAAAATACCAGGAAATGATGATCAGGTGAATAGTACACCAAAATTTTTCACTTTCGATGACTAGAATTATATTATTTGTCTACAAAATTAGTACAATTAAATTAATAAATTGTATTTGTGTATCATTACACTTAATGATAAATTGGGAATATTTGTATCCATTATTGACAAATATATTTCTACGATTATAGGTAGATAGTCATTCAAAGAGAGATATTATGTTGTCGATTGGCAGAAGTTATATTTTCATGTTAGTGATTTGGTGTCACTGGAGGAATTATGTTAATGGTTAACTTGCTAGAATTTTTTAACTTTCTATGACTAGTATAGTAGGTTGAGTCTTGCATCGATTCGACATGTCGGTTCGTTGGCTAAACTTGGTGTTGAGTACAGCGTCCATCGATTCTTGCCTGGCCATCTTTCGCAAAGAGTAGGAAGTTATCCCGGATGCTTATTCCTTTTGTTTGTTTATATCTTAAAAACCTGAATGGGACTTTAAAGTTAACCTATCTGGTACTAATATAACCTCAATGTCTATGTGCCGTTAAGAATTTATCTCTCTCTTAATTTGTGCCTATATTTATATGTTGTTATTTTGAATTAATGATTTTCTGATTTTGTATGTGATTAATGTGTAAATTTTCATGTTCTATTTATAAATATGTCTATTTATAAAAATAAATAAATGTAGAATTGATAAATCTTTTTTGTACTGCCTATTGACCAGGCTTCGTGACTTTGCCAAGCTATATGACGTGATCAAGAACGAGAGGAACAAGTGTGTCAATCTGATCCAGTCCAGTACACAGAAAGCAGCAGAAATGAGAGAGAAAATAAAAATATTACAGAACGAAATCGAAATTCTCCGGACATCCTGTCATGGCAAAGAGAGGTTAGATTTACTAAGTTGATGTAAATGATGAGTCTTGCATTGTGACCAGTTCAATAATACTACAGGGAGATTGGTAAATACTATCAATAATCAAAATAGCATTATCAGCTAAGATTGGGAGGGCAACTCATTATAATAATCGGCCTGGAAGGCTTATTTAATTTTACGACGCTAAGCGACCACTAAAGTGGGAGAAGCAGAGGCTTTTAAATTACAACTTTACGTCGGGTGGTCATCCAATTCATAAATTTGAAGTCAAATAATTATGACATTGAGCGACTACCCCAGTGATAAAATAATATTGATTTTTATATGAGAGGTATTGTGGCCCAATGGTTAGTGATCCCCGTATTACTGGTTCCAAGACTGACGGAACCACTTCACCCTGTGTCCCTGAGCAAGACTCTTAATCTTGATTGTTTCTCTCTAGCCAGGTGTTAACTGGGTACCCATCGCGGTGAATCTATGTCACAGGGCGCTGCTTTAACTGTTGCCATTGACCTACTATATGGGTTCAACGAGTTCATCAATGACTGGGGAAATGTAAAGCGCTCTGTAACCTGTAGGAGAGGCGCTAGATAAATGGCACAGCGTTTACATTTATAATTTATATATGACTTACAACTTTATGTTGCATATCAATCGGTTATAATTCAATGAAAGTTTATATTATTATATATAATGATTTTTAATGTGTGATCTTTCTGTGCCAGTAGATAATAATTTATTATAATACCATTTCTACGTGAAATATAACTTACTGCCTTCGTTCTAATTGAGCTGTGATAGTACCTAATACTGTAATAATTTCAAATGGAATAACAATTGCTTTGGCAATTTTGGAATAAATTAATTAATGAGGCACACTAATGGGGCATAATTTGTTGTATTCAATTATTACCTGATCTGTGTATAGACTGTTATACTTTTTATCTTAATAACAAGATTATTAATTTTATGACAACTATAATCCACTGTCTCTGACACAATAAGTTTTGGTGTTTTTATGACCCACATTGTTAAACTGGCCAGGGCACTCATTATTAATTAGTCAATCAAATTGAAATAGTTACAACCCATGCAGAACATGACAGTAGAAATATAATGTTAATTCTTTTACAATTTTGACATGTTTGTGTAATTTGGGCAGCTCATCAGTAAGTGCATTCACGTCCATGTAAAACCACACAAATATTTAAATTATTGACAAATATCTGAACCACCATCCAACCACCATCCAACCACCATTACTCTGTTGATAAAAATGTTTATATCAAATTAATTTCTATCATAAACACTCGGAGTGATAATGATGATTCATTGCAGACAATGTCAGTGATCCACAAATAAAAAAAAAATTAAAATCAATTTACTTAAAATCCTAAATAGTTAATATCATGAACACCCCATCCCCGTTGATTTCAGACAATATCAGAAAGCCAAGCTGAAGCACGTGAACGCCATTGTCCTGCGTGACCAACTGCGTAACGAGATGGCTAAGCAGCAGAATATCGAGGGCGACATGCAACAACAGCTGGAGCAGCAGAGACTAGACATCGCTAAGCTGAATCTGATGATCAACCAGGCAGAGGATCAGATGGTTAGACTGCGGACTAGATTCAAATCAGCTGTACAGCATAGGAACGACAGGTTAGAGTCACCTCGACACTGTGCTTCAATGTGATCTATTAAATAGCAGGGATATGTTGGAAAATTATATTTTGAGATATTAATATTGTTGTAATGAATGTTATGATAACTTTATGATAACTGTTTTATCCCCTTCACGACCATCTTATGAAATGTCACATTCCACGTAGTGGCAGAATGCGACCTCCTTTATCTTTTACTAATCGTTATCAATCTTCTTTCTTGAGTAGTGCTATTCGTTGTTATAATAGGGAATTTAAGCGGTAATTTGTGTTGTTTGTCTTTTGTTATTAAGTGTTTTTGTGTTTGTTGTGCCTCATATGTAGTAGTTTATGGTATTTTCATTAATTCTTTTGTTCATCGATTGTATATTTGCATTTCCTTTTGGGGATTCAATCAAGTTTTCTATCTATCTTACACATATCAATGCTCAATATTTGAAAGTCAATTATTTTTTCAATCAATCCTCAAAGTATTTACAAGGCTGTGAATCAAATTCACCTGCTGTGTTTGTCTTGGAAATCACATTTAAATTATAGTTCACGCTAAATCAGATGATCCCTGATTACAGTACCGTATGTCAATTGTCTTGATGTCATTAATTTTGAAAATACATTTTAATCCTTCGCTCCAGAAGTGCAAAAATAAATATAAATTGTACCTATAAATATAATTTATTGTACTCTTATGTAATGTTTGATCTCAGTCTGTGATGATAATTCACACTTTCATAATCTTTTCTTGTGATAATCCTGGCAAGGTAGATAATCTACCATTCATCAATCTTTCCATGGTAAGATAAACACACATTAACCCCTTTGTCTTGTTGTTTGCCTTCACAGAGGAGTACAGTTGATTGAGAGACATGAGGAGGTGTGTCTGTTTTATGAGAAGGTTAACATACAGGAAGATATGATCAGACGAGGGGATGTAGATCTCCATACCAGGGAGGAAGAAATCAGATTCATCAAGATGCAGGTGAGAATACAGGAGAAAAGTTATCTCCATACCAAATTAATTCAAGAATATTTAAAGCAGTAGAAGCTCTTCTTTGATCAATTGTGTTGATCAGTTTATCGTGCATCTTAGATTTTGGCAATAAAACCATTTATGCCCATATCCGATTTTAGTTTTGGTTTTGTAACATATTTGGGGTTTTAAGGCTTCTGGGTGCCTATAAATGACATAAATGGTTTTGGCATGTTTGAGCCCAATTGGTGGCAATAGCCATGTCTCGATATTCGATTAAAACGTGGCTAATTTAGTTCTCAATAGACCAATCAGCAGACAATATTTACTTTATAAGAATTTATGATAGCAATAATGTATTAAAGCCTTTTTTCTTGGTGAAATATCTATTTGAATGACTTTAAAATCCCTCTAGTATCAATTCTGCTGGTCAGTATTGCCATTATATTACTGCCCACAATGTATTATAAAATCATGTGTAAGACAATGCATACTTGTGTTAACTCTGTGGATATATTGCCATGTGTTATACTTACTGATCAAAATACAGGAGTAGGCTGTGGCGTAGTGGTAAGCGCTACGTCCTTGCACCACTGCGACCGGGGCTCGATCCCCGGTTGGACGTGCAAATGGGATGCCCATGTCTACAACTAGAGGTTTTACTCCGGGCAATTCGGTTTTCCCCTCTATCCCCTTGTCCGTTCGTTGCATCACAGGGCCTTCTGGAAGATTATCCAAATGGCTAAAGAAGTTACCCTGATATGAAATGTTGAAAAAATTAATGATCAAAATACAGGATTGCTCTATCTTGCTATGTCTCTCATTTGTTAAAGTTATTACAATATTGTTGTACAAGTAACAGGCACTAACTTTGTGTGATTCTTGCGGGTATCTAACCACCAATGGGTTAATGCTAACATAGTTTATATCCAGGACCATGTATCTTATTAGAGACCTTTGTGTAATCTTCTGCTTGTTGGCTATACATCTGACTGATTAATTATCACAGTGGTGGAGAGATTGATAAGGTTACAGGTATGTGTCTTAATTATCAGGACGATGATGGTAGTATTTCTAGTCAACCAACAGCAGCGCTGAGATTCGAACCCACAATCTCACAATCATGAACCCTTGCCCTTATTACTTGGCTATCTGGACTGCTGTATTGACCTGAATACAGCTGTCCTGATTAGTAACCCGGTAGTTCACAATGGGCCAGGAAATGGAGCAATTATTACACCCATTACTATACATATCCATTACCTATCCTATGCACCGTGTATTAACAATTAGTACACCCATCACTATACATATCCATTACCTATCCTATGTACCGTTTGTTAAAAAGTATTTATCCTATGTACGTATTACAACTATCACTGTACATATCCATTACCTATCCTATGTACCGTTTGTTAACAATTATTATACCTATCACTATACATATCCATAACCTATCTATGCACCATTTTTTAACGTATCCATAACCTATCTATGCACCGTTTGTTAACATATCCATAGCCTATCTATGCACCGTTTGTTAACATATTCATAACCTATCTATGCACTGTTTGTTAACATATCCATAACCTATCTATGCACCGTTTGTTAACATATCCATAGCCTATCTATGCACTGTTTGTTAACATATCCATAACCTATCTATGCACCGTTTGTTAACATATCCATAACCTAACCTATGTACCGTTTGTTAACATATCCATAACCTATCCTATGTACCGTTTGTTAACAATCATTTATCCTATGTACTTACTACTTCAGGTTGGAGAAGAAAAGCGTTCTATTGATCTTCTGTGGAAAAATATTCCCAACAAACGTGCTTTGGATCAAGAAATGGTCACCTTGCAAATCCAGGTTAGTCAATATCAGTACTGATCAATATATTGTTTGTAACTTCTTAATTATCAATTATGATGTTTATGATGTGTCATGAAGTCCGGTTTACATAGACCTAGACTTGTCTTATAATGAGTCAGGAATCTCAGCCAATCAATCTATATATGTGCACGGTAACAACACTGGGCCACGCAAGTGGAACATGGTATCTAAAATTTATAATGCAAAAATGCCTCTACATTCATATGAAATTTTAAAGTGTGAACCTTCTACTGTAGAAAAATAGTGTTATGTCAATGTAGATTTTGGCGTCTTTTAAAAAACACACAATATTTAGGTCAGTCACTATTCCACATATCGCAGTAACAGTGCATGATTTTGCATTATGTGATCGTAGGACATGTGTGAATTAATATAAACTACTCATCGGACATATTTGGTAATTTATTATAGCTTAGATTGTGAATTGGATGATGATTGTTTACGTACATAAGATACTAAAAATTGGAAATATAAAGTTGAATTTTGGGAAGATTTAAAAAATAATATTTACAGGGTCAGAAACCCAATCAATCAGTTTATTCCTATGCCATGGATAAGGTTGGTGGATCTAGAAACTATGACTCAGCAATTTGGAGATCCAAGGTTCGCATCCCGCATTGTGCCTCAAGTAGTGTATTTTTATTCTCGAGAGTTCACAGTTTTCCCATGCGAACGACTTTCTCAAATTATAAATATCCAAATTTTACTTAAATTTAGGGATTGGATGGCTATCAGACATGAAGTTGTAATTTAAAAGCCTTTGCTTCTCTCACTTCAGTGGTCATTTGTAAAATTAAATAAGCCTCCCAGGCCGATTATTATTATAATGTGCATATTGCACTGTGAACTTGTCTACATGATAATTTTCTTTAGAGAGAGACATAATATTATAAATTATTAGTCTTTAACAACCAGAGTTTCTGTCGTGACGTTTCTACAATAGGTCAGTAACCCTTGCCATGCTGGGTTGTTTATTGAAGACGTACAGTGTTACATTGAGTTGTTTTTCAAGTCCTTGTTGGTTTATATAATATATTATCACATTTCTTTGAAAAATATAAAATTATGTTGTACACACAGTTCTTGAATATTGAAAAACTCTTAGTCGATAATAAAATGTACAAAGTAGCTTATATTTTTATGCAAATAAATTGATTGATGAAATAACAAAATCACAGGAAATTGGTGATTTACCAGCACCATGTCTGTCCCTTATATCACTGACCCTCTGTATCTAAGGTAGGCATAGCCTCTATCTGTCTCATCAAAGGTAATTAAAAAGCATCTACATGTCACCGCTGTATACAACTGTGTAATCAGTTATTTTCTTTTATGACAAGATGTATTCTCCCATATGCACTAACAGTTGTTACCATCATACCATCATCGTAACCTGAACTTTTAAACAAACACACATTCGTCGTAATAATCACCGAAATTCTTGCATTAGGTCAGTGCCTTGGTCATTAGCGACCATGTGACAACACAAATCACAAATTGATTCCCATATTACTCTGTAGATGTCAGTATAGCTGCTATCCAGTGAAAACTAGATGAATGGTTCCTTATCATTGTTACCTGTAGCGAGTAGTAGGTCTGTGATATAAATATCACTATTATAAATACATTAACTGCTAAGTTGTTCCGAGTATGGGGCGCCAATTGTTGCCTGCAGTTTCACAGTGATAAGTCGCCGTGGCGACAATCTTCACCCATAGCATGATAAGGGTTAATGCACAGTGAAATTGTCTACTACTACATGATAGTGCAATGTCTATTAGACAGATATATGCATAGTACATTACATTAGGGACAAGGCCCTCATAATGTGATCCTATAATTTCAACACCCAGCGGACCTCGTACATCTGCCCACAGTCAGAAAAATACATATCACGGACCAGTCTTATTTAATGGCAATTACACTATCTATGCTAATTAATGACTTTGACCAGCCATTTCACTCATTGGCAACTCTCTGTGATAAGGAAAACGTTCTAACATCTAAACTGGAAAACTCCTTACATAATTTAAGACTAATAATAATAATATATAACATTTATATAGCGCTTAATACAACTTTAGCTTCAAAGCGCTTATTATTATTACCCTGGTCACTGGTAACCCGAATCAACGAGGCATCACAATCTTTAGCATGCAGCCACTTTATTAGCGCAACGCTATTGTAATGCAAGTCACCTCACAGATACCCATTTATACACCTGGGTAAAGTGAAGTAATCAGGATAAAGTGCCTTGCCCAAGGACGCATCCCAAGATAACCACCAGCAGCCCTAGGATTTGAACCGGCAACCTCACAGTCACGAGACTGTGACCTCTGGGACCAGAATATTCAGATAACGTAAAGAAATATCAACTTATCTATATTGATATATTATTATTATCATTGTCTCATTGTCTCCCCTCGTAGCTGTCTCAGTGTCAGGACAGGATGTCAGAGTTGGAGAAGAATCTTGAGAACCCTTACGATGAAACCAGAGTGCGATACCTGGAGGGAGAGGATCCAACACCAGCAGAACTAAACAAGAAAGTAGAAGATGTGAGGACCACAGCTTTCATTCAAATGTTATATAAATTATTTTATACTTAAGTTTCAATATTGTTCAATGATATTCTTTGGGTTAACCCTTTCGCCCTCATAAACTCGTTAACATGTATGGACGAGATATGTCTTCTGCGGTGACCGTGAACCGTACAACTGACCGTAGATACAGATCACTTGGCGACAAATATGTCCAATAACTGCTGACATCGCATGAAGACTACGGTAGTCCCCTGTGACCATGTTGACTCACTGTTACTAGCATACACGGTAGCCATTGGAGCAGACCCACTTGTAGTTGCTGCTCTAAATTAATTCATAGTCGAAGGTTTATGTACATTAGGTTTGGAGCATGGTCAACATTCAACCTTGCCTTTATTACAGATGCATATCTGCCTATCTGTATTTTACAAAAGTAACTGTTTTTAGGTGATCGTTAAACTGCAAGAAGTCTTATAAGGAACATGATAGTTATCCTATACATGGCATATATTTGGTATATATTTGGAAGGACTGTGTTTAGAGGTATTTTAGGAGGGTTGGTGGGGATGGCGATTGGTCAGGGCTATGGATAGAGGGAGGTGGAGAGCTCTGGCCAACCCAGCGCTGCGGCAGTCAGATAGTGTATTCTGCCTCACCCTTGTTGAGGTTCCAGGTGATAGTGAGAGATGTGTGATGCACAGTGGCAGATCATGTATTATGTCATATTGAGATATTAGTGTCAAAATAGAGAGGATTTAGGTTACTGAATTTTATTAATTGATTTGCACAAGTGATCTATTTTGGAGGAAAACCTCCCCTATCTCAAAATGAAGAATGTCAACATAATACCCAATGTACTGTGGTGCATCATATTCATATACGTGTCTAGCAGACAAGAACTTTACAACTTACTTGAAAATACAGATTTATTTTATGTAGTTATTTATGCCAAACACTTATCATCTAGAATAACATATTGACAACACTGCCTAAGCTCTCTTAATTCATTATCAAATAGTTGACCGGTATTTACTTGTACCTCATTCTATTATTTATTCCATGCAGCTTGAAATCCGTCTAGCCGAGAAGGAGGAACAGTTGCTAGAGAAGGATTTAATATTTGAGCAGGTTGCTCGGTTGGCTGGTCGGGTGCACAGCAGAGTGGATACTGGAAAACAGGATACACTTCAACTGGCTAAAAAGGTAATATATTCAGATATATTTAGGCACTCTCAAGAGTACTTCGGTTGTGTTGATGATATAATTAATTATTAATTTGTCTTTGATTATTAATAATATTATTATATGTTTATTATTAATATGTTTAACACATAGAATGAATATTATTAATATGTTTAACACAAGTATGAATTCCGAAAATATTATCAAAACAAATCTTTTTGAACAGTGCTTATTATCAAATTTGACGGGCATGATGTTACGGGCCATTGTTACACCAATTTATCAAGAATTTAATGCTTTATATATCCATAGTGCTAACATAGTCTATAGAGATCATTAACATCAATACAACAGGGGTTCAACAGGAATACAGTCATATTCACACCGGATGCAAACCCATGTACCTCTAACTGGTATATCGAAGACATTCGCCGGCTCAATATATTCAGATTGTTGAAAAGGGACTGAATTTTGACTAATTTGACGTATTTGTTGTCACTCCCGTCACAAGCAGGTGAAAGACCTCCGGACTGTAAATCATGCGTTGGTGAGCTATTCATATTCCATATACTTCCATCTCATATGAATGCACAGTGACTCCAGTCAGTGACTCAATTTATGAAAATAACTTGTCTCGAGTAGTCACATTTTAACTAATTTCACTGACTTGCTATGTAAATAATGTGAATGAATGAATGAATAGGTTTCCTGACCCTTTTCAACGCAGTGGTTACATGAGCCACCCGAAGCCTTTGATATACCAGTTAGAGCCACTGAAATATAATCGTTATCACTCCGGATTCGAACTCCTGACCGTGCGAACATTAGTCCAACGTTCTATACACTGAGCTAACCAGTCAGAGTACATAGCCACAATCTGTACAATAATGTGAGAGCAGGACGACTCAATGTATTAACCTACAAGCTCTTGACTTGAATATAGCTAACCTATCTGGCACTGATATAACCCCGCTGTTGACGTGCTTCCGTTAAGTAATTATCTCTCTCTCCTGTGCAGGTAAATGACCTTCAGGCGAGGATAAAGGAGGTCACCCGTAAGATGATGGCTGCTGTATCTGAGCTGTCGATGAAACAAGCCGAGGCGTTGAAGTCCCAGCAGACTGTGAGGTTCAATGAGACTATGCTGGAGCAGGCCTATATGAGGATGGAGCAGGGCGAGGCACCGTCTGAAGACGCAGCCTCAGAGTGGGAGAGGATGATACGGAACTATAGCAGGAGGATGGACGATACGGAGGAGAGGAGAATGGTAGGATATAAGGATAAAAAACAGGGTTCAAATCCAAGTTCGGGCCTAGTAGTGTGGATCTCTTAACCGACAGCAATCACATTTTTTCCATGAAAGTGTCTTTCTTAATAATTCCAAATTTTACATTAACCCTTGAATTCCCAATCGACCATTTCCTGCCATTTTCTGGAACCTCATTTCAAACATTCACCATTATAT
>JAODAI010066004.1:0-11979 GCA_027575025.1 Scotoplanes globosa | reverse complement strand
CGCGATATCGAAAGAAACGAGGGAAAGGGGCAAGTTTGAACGTGCTTTGGTTTCCATACTGGGGGCCTAACGAACTGTGTTCTAAAAATAAGAAATATACCCTCTCGGTGGACCCCAAATCGAATATCAAACAAGTTTGCTCTGGTTTTGAACAGGTGTAGTATGACGTCATATTAGTACCATACTTAGGGTGATTGCAGGTCAGTGAAATTGATCAGGTTCGAACACGTTTTGATTAAATGATATTACAAGTATAAAAATAGATATTTTTAATGGTATAGGACACATGCGCACGGTGTAGTAGTTGTGTATATAAGGATCATATTTTTTCGATATTATTCATTCCGATTAAAAATATACTCTCTACTATACCATTATGGACGATTCAATACAATTACCCGTGATATCAACTGCCGTATTTGAAGCCGGCTGGCGTGTGCATTTTAGTTTGAAAGAAAACAGACCGTACTTTTATAATCTGGTAAGCGAGAGATCTTCGTGGGATATGCCAGACGTGTCGGCTACCCAGAGTAACATGGAAGACGTTGTAGCCAATGTATCTGGGGACAGCAGCGGTGAATGTGGAACAATACAGTCCAATATTGAAATTACGATGGAAGACGGTGTGGCCAATGTATCTGGAGACAGCGGTGACGGTGGAACAATACTGTCCAATATTGAAATTACAAACGGCGTGAACATAACTAAACTTGAAATACCAGTAAAGGCCGCTGTACCCGAAAAAAACCTAATTGACAAGGAGACGACGAGTCAACCAGAAAAGTCAGAATCACATCCTAAAGCCATGGCGATACCTACTTTGCCGTTACATGTGAAGCCGGATCAACAACCGATATACCCCAACGAGAGTCGCTTCAAACTTGGAGGTAAGCGCCATGTTATCGTTAAAAATTACCGTGGGAGTCCATATATAAACATTAGAGAGTATTACAGTGATGGGACGAAAAATAAACTATTAGCGGGGAAGAAAGGGATTAATTTGAGAGAAGACGAATGGAAAAGTCTATTTCAACAGATGTATCGAATTCAATCTGCCGTTGAGAAATTCAAGAGACATTAAACTATTTTCATTTTATTGTTATTCTCAGATGTGGACATTGGGCCACACACAGTTACTGCCGATACTATGAAGATCGTTGAATTTGTATTCGCAGTCATGATTGATATTGTCACCTTCAGATGGCTAAAACTGAACTGTTTCGGGTGTGAAAAGAGTTGGCCCTCGCAACGTGATCACGCCTGTCTTAATTATGGAAATACGGACAATCTGAACGATCTGTATTTCAAAGAAATGCATGATTTCGTTTCCAACGAATGGATCGTCGGTGCTTCGCGAGCCTTGTTACATGCTGAAGCAACACCCAGTATCGAGATATTAACATTGCTGATTGCAAATATTAGAAGACGTTGGATAAATACTCCTCGATTGTCATTCGAAGTTTTGGATCAATCGAACTTTAATGAAACTGACCGTGATAGATACACTCAAGTAGCCTCACTCTGGTTTGGCAATGTTGATTTTACCGCTATCGATATAGGGTATTCTCTGTAATTTTTAATGTTTTAAGATGTGTTAAATGTTATATATATATATATATATATATATATATACAACGACGACTGTTACTTGACTTGACATGACACATTCATTTTCAAACATACTTTATTCTTTACATGTATATTATATATAGGAATGACAAAACTAACCATATGACATGACACAATTGAATAAATTAGAAACAAACATAAATTAATATTTTTGTGTTTTCTCTTCAGTGTATTTACAATCATTTCACAATTATTATGTATAATAATAATACATTACTTATATAATTATATATAAATATATGTGTGTATATGTATATAATATTACATGGAATACAGTCACTGATTGTGTCTCACTACTTCGGGGGCATATATATATATATATAAATACATGGAATCATAATGCATGAAATACAGTCACTGATTGTGCATCACTACTTTGGTTATTGTAGTACCATAACGGTGAGGAGATGGGCATAGCCATTCCAACAAAGTTCATTTCGGATACTTGCACACATATAATATATATACAGTGTTTAAAAGTGTGATTAAGTATTAATCATGTCGTTGACGACATCTCTGCGAACGGGCTTCACGTGATCGCCGGGTTATACAAGGAAAGTTTCTTTCAATGAATCCATACACCATAGAATCGTTGACGTCGGGCTGCTGGGAAAACCAAGAAGTTATTGTTGCCATACACAATCCTCGACTTTTGTGTATCAGAAAGAATACGGTATAATGGCCACATACAGTTGAAAATAGTCTGTGTAACATTTTCTCATTATAGCTATGACAGATACAGTTTTGTTTTAAAAAAATATGTATATCAGGCCAAGTTGAGGGTGGAAGACCGTATGAGTCGAAATAATCTCCTTCTTGTTTTTTGATATATATATAGCTACCCAAATGGCTACCTGGAAGTTGGCTGGGGTCTGTATTAATGATTATAGCACAAGGAAATGTTGTTTGTTTAAAGTGCCGCAAATTATCTGAGGCAAAGACCCCTTGAAAATCAGATTTGGAAAAGGTATCTGCACGCAACACGTGCCTCAATTGATGGGCATCCATTGATTATCTCATTAGTCGAACCGTCATTACGGGCTTTGTCAATCTATCATATTGTCCATTTCTGCGTAAACGATGATATTCACGGATGCAGTCATCGGCTGGGTAAATTGTAATTTCATTCGTAAATTTCCCGACTTGATGATATTAAAATGACCACCGGAAGACAAGTCAGGGGTCAGGTCAAAGGCATACAATGTTTATCCGTTGGGGTAATCATCCCGACTGATGAAATTCCCTTCATCGTGGTTCGTTTTATTTGTTCCAGAAAATAGTGTTTGATAGGCTCTAACATAATTAATTACCTTTGGTATTTGCGTCAAAGATTGGTTTGAGAGGCTTGTATGGGATCTGGTCGCCGTACAAATAAAGAGCTAAAAAGTTGAGTCCGAAATGTTGAAAATTGAAGGGATTTCTCAATATGCCCCGTTAAACGCTGTATTGCGAACGCAGCCAACAATAATTTTCTTGGGTATCTGTCCTAAAAATACATGATCTTGTATGAATGACATATTACCGATCGGAACGGATAACATTTTTGTAGAAACTCGTCTGGTTGGATACTTTGCTGTCGCTTTTTCGAGGGCACAAGCATGCCCCAGTGACACTGCTGGGTTTAATTTCACTTTGCTAACAAACAACGACGCATCTTTGATGATGACTTTATATTTGACGTCAACATCGTCGAACATGAGGCAAAATTAGTTCTTGCTTATGTTTAGCTTTACTTTCATAGACACGCCGTTCAATAAGTATTTTTCTTGGAAAAATATATTACTATGAATAGATCCGATCATATCTACCGTATTACTTTCGCTGATAAAGTATGTCTTTTCTTCAGACCGAGATCGGCATTTTCGTCAGCTACTAATGGATTTCGTACATCCATATACACAACAGTGTCCTTATAGAACAGACTCGACGTTAACTGACTTCGTTTCGCATCCGTACCGTAGCTCAAAAGTGTCTCAATCATGGCACGATAGGTTGGCGTTGATGTTGAAATCTATCTTTCGGTAAGCGAAACATCAATTTGGCCAAACATAGACTGGAGGAAGAGGTTGACGGGTCCATCTTTGGCTTCCGCTGGAATATCATTGCCATTCTCTCTAATGTGATTTTTGCCTTTACGTAAAGTTGCGTCTGGTTCAAATCGATATAGTCTTCCGATGCCCCCGAAATATTAAATTTGAGCGGTCCGCCATCTGCGATATTAGCGATTGGGTGATATTCTATCCATTGCCCCTTTTCAATACTTGTTTGTGTAGGTGGAATGACGAATATATCCAGTTCAGACTTTGTACATTCACACGAGTGGTCATGCAGTACAGACATTGTGGCGTTGGTGCTAATCGAATATATCTGTAGATCTCTTTCCTACCTTGGTTCATTTGCGACTGACGGATACGGGTTTGCGTTTTTGTACCTTTGACAATCCTACAATTCGCGTTACTGTCTTGTTTGCTACTCTCCTTCCTGCAGTCACGCCCCTCGTTCTCGCGGATTCTCGAATTGATCTCCCATCGAGTACAACCCCAGCAATTTCTACCCCGTACGCACCACTTCTTTTCTGAACGCTTTTACCCCTCTCTTCAGAAGTGGCACTGCTGATCGAAATAATCCCTCTAATATATTACCCAATTTGTTGAGCACTAGTACTGTGAAAAACCGGTAGACCATGACCGAATTGATTCATATAGTAATGCGTGTAAACACCGGGTTTATTGTAATAGGGACGCATCATACTTGTATAAACTGCGGAGATCTTGGTAATCTAAAATGAACCGTTGCGATGACCGTTCCTCGTACAAATGGTACATTTCGCCCTGCATGATGTCTTATATCCAATTCGATCGTATCAAAATACCTCTGCTTTAGGGGCCGATAATAAATGTTGCTAAAAATGGCACTGACATCATCACCGAATTTTCCGGTAACATTAACAACGCGTAACAACGGAACGTTTGAATGCCCTACAGGGTGAGGTTCTGCAAAATCGCAATACACGTACAAATTATGTGTATGTCTTAAGTCAATGGGGCCATCTGTTGTTGTGCTCTCGGTCACGGTGGTCTTTGTTTTGTATCCCAGCAATTCGGCAAGTCTTCCTTCAAATTTTACCTGCGACCCCTACAGAGATCGATATGTAACTTTCTATTTTTTGTGTTATAGGTATAGCTAATGTTTTCGGGATAATTGGTATCGAATGCTTTTACAATATTTTTCGCTTCTGTGTAAAATCCTGGCTCGATTATCTTAGTCCACATTAAATTAAAGACAAACCCAACGAGCCGTGTGTCATTTTAATTCAATTAAAGACAGACAGAACGAGCCGTGTGTCATTTTAATTAAATTAAAGACAAACCCAACGAGCTGTGTGTCATTTTAATTCAATGTAATAAAAACAAACACAACGAGCTGTGTGTCGTTTTAATTGTTTTAACATAGGCATTACAGCTCGATCTCGTCACCTCTCCCCGTGTCCATCATGTAGTCTGACCTCAGTAACGCCAACTGGAGATTCTGTCAACAAAACAACAACATAAAACAACAAGAGAGTCGATTCCTTGCCATTTGTTGCGAAAGGCTGATTAAATGGGCCAATACTTCACATCAGATCAATAGATGAATGCCGACGGGTAGACCTATACTCTGATATATAATGTTCCTATCATCACTGTATTGTTGTTCATGTTCCAAGCTGGTACAATACCAACAATTACATAATACATCTAAAGTCTTTGGTATATGACCCCGACTTCCGGCGATCTTGAACCAACGTTGCTGTCTCGAGAAAATTTCCCTAATCACGATGTATGTATGCACAATAATGAATTGGAGATATATTCAATTCAATTGTAGATATATGTAATTAAATTGAAGATATCTTCAATTAATTGAAGATATCTTTAATTCAATTGAAGATATCTTCAGATATCTTCAATTAATTGCATATATCTTCAATTCAATTGAAGATATCTTCAATTAATTACAGATATCTGCAATTAATTGAGGATATCTTCAAATAATCATTAAAAAGTAACATGGATTGCCATACGTTCGCACATGGAGTTATTGCAAAACATCAACGAATAACGGTATATACCCTCAATGGCAGTTTTAATACTCCAAGTGACATTTACCTTTAGCAGTTTATGGGGCGTTCACAATTATCAACATTTCCACGAGTGAACAAAACCACGATTTTCCCTAAACCTAAAAGCGAAAATTTCTAACCAACATAATGCTTATACCAACGCAGTGTCTTAAGCATCACTATCGTACATACCATTGGTATGGTTTCTGAAATATAAATCTACAATATTAATCATACGACTTTTGTAGGCCTACGTATTTTTCATAGTTAAACTTGACAGGCTACGTATTCCAACAGTTTAGCCGACACTTCGTGGTGCACGACACAAACCCTATTAACCCCATTTGAGGTCACACACTGAACACATGGTTTAGGTGTTTGACCTCAAATGACCTTTGACCTCCGCAAAAAGTAACACAATTATTGTATGCATTGGGGTCAACATTCTCGAAAAGTTAAAGTCCGATAATGTTCAAACTTGGTATGAATATCAGTACTTTAGTTGTAATGACCATACGTCACAATAGTCTTGATAAAGACGTTCGTAATAAAGGTGGCATTCTAAACTTGAAAACTTCAAACATCAATATATTGAGAACGGAATGGCCGATTTGACTCTAGTTTGAAGCATTTTGTATCATTTTCTGCTCTACAATATCAACTAACATTATTTACAAGGTGTAGTTGTCCTTTAAAGAATGAGTAGAACCTTTGCATATAATAGTTGTGTCATCTGCGTACTGCGAAATTTTATAACAGTAGTTGGAAATCTCTATACCATTGATCAAATTAAAGTTGAGCGTATCATACAATTCAGTTTCTCAGGACATAGAATAAATGTATATGAACTCAAATGGCAGCCTGGCCTAACACCTCTAGTAATTGTAAAATAATCTGAAAAGTGACAGTTATTAATAACACAAGAAGAAGTGTTAGTATATAAAATTGTAATCCAGTTGGGAAAACTAGGAACAAAATTAAAGTAACCCAATATATCATGAATAAATTCCCATTCTAAACAATCAGAAACTTTTTCGAAGTCAAGAAAAACCATGGCTCTTGGAATGGAGATGTTGTCACAACAAGAAATCAATTCACAAATAAGTCTTATATTTTCACTAATATATCGGCCTTTCATAAAACCTGTATGATCAATACTAATTAAATCCGATAATGTATTCTTAAATCTTGTTGCTAAGCATTTAGAAGTGATTTTATAATCTGTGTTGCGCACGGGAAGAGAAATAGGAAGCCAGTTTTAATACAAGCTCTTTTTTGTTCTTTATAGTATAACCTGTCTGAAAGGAATAATTGAAATGATTTACAACAAGGTCACCAATGTCATCCCCGAAGAGGTGATCAAATTTAACGGGAATACCACCAGTTCCCTGGCATTTATTTAATTACATTGAATGTCACGCTTGGCTACCCTTCATAAATATACGCCTCATTGTTAGTAATTACACAATGATTGGGTGACTAGTGCATAGTGTATTGTAGAAAGATTTAGCCCTCCCCCCCAATAATATCACTGGCTAGATAAAATATTACCTTTATCTGTTACAATCTGAAAAATTATGTTATTAGTGCGTTTTGTTATGTTCGATGATTATATGCAGTGAGTCATGTTATGTTATGTGTAGTGGATTATGTTATATTATGTACAGTGAGTTATGTTATATTCGATGCAGTGAGTTATGTTATATTATGTGTAGTGAGGTATGTTATATTATGTACAGTGAGTTATGCTATATTATGTACAGTGGGTTATGTTATATTATGTACAGTGGGTTATGTTATATTATGTACAGTGGGTTATGCTATATTATGTACAGTGAGTTATGTTATGTTATGTACAGTGGGTCATGCTATATTATGTGCAGTGGATTATGTTATATTATGTACAGTGAGTTATGTTATATTATGTACAGTGGGCTATGTTATATTGTGTACAGTGGGTTATGTTATGTTATGTACAGTGGGTCATGCTATATTATGTACAGTGGGTTATGTTATATTATGTACAGTGGGTTATGTTATATTATGTACAGTGGGTTATGTTATATTATGTACAGTGGGTTATGTTATGTTATGTACAGTGGGTTATGTTATGTTATGTACAGTGGGTCATGCTATATTATGTGCAGTGGGTTATGTTATATTATGTACAGTGGGTTATGTTATGTTATGTACAGTGGGTTATGCTATATTATGTACAGTGGGTTATGTTATATTATGTACCGTGGGTTATGCTATATTATGTACAGTGAGTTATGTTATATTCGATCGATGCAGTGAGTTATGTTATATTATGTGTAGTGAGTTATGTTATATTATGTACAGTGAGTTATATTATGTTATGTACAGTGAGTTATGTTATGTTCGATGCAATGAATTATATTATACCATGTACATTAAGTTGTGTTATGTTCGATGCAGTGAGTTATGTTATAGTATGTGTATTGAGTTTTTATGTTCGGTGTAGTGAGTTATTTTATATTATGTGCATTGAGTCATGTTATGTTCGATACAGTGAGTTATATTATGTCCGATGCAATGAGTTATGTTATAATATGTACATCATGTGAGTTACGCTACGTTCGATGAAGTGAGTTATGTTATATTATGTGCAGTGATGTTTGTTATGTTTGGTGTAGGGATTTATGTTATGTTATGTACATAGAGGTATATTATATGATGTACAATGAATTGTGTTATGTTCGATGCAGTGAGTATAATGCTCAATAATTATGTGCAGTGAGCTATGTTATATTATATACAGTGAGTCATGTTATATTCGATGCAGTGAGCTATATTATGTTCGATGCAATGAGCTATGTTATACTATGTTATGTTCGATGTAGTTAATTGTGTTATATTCATGTGCAGTAAGTCATGTTATATCCTATATGATAGGTTATATTATATTAGGTACAGTGAGTTATGTTATATTAAGAGCAATGAGTTATGATCTGGTCGGTACGCGTTCCCGCGTGATTTTTATTCCCAGGAGGGTTGTGGCAGATTTGGGTTAGTTGAAAAACAGGAATGGATTAGAAAACATGGTTAGGGTCAGGGCTATACCCTATAATTGCTCTCCCGTATATAACCGAAATCGGTCTCTCATAATTTGAATTCGAAATGTAGAAAAATGTGACAGAAAGTAGTTTTTAACCAAATAGTGGGCGTCACCGTTTTCTAACAATGTGATTGGCCAATGTATGAAAATCTGCCACAACCATCCTTGAGAAAAAAATTCACGCGGTCGGTACAGTGAGCTATGATATGTAGGTCATATTATGTTCGATGTAGTGATTCGTGTCATAGAGGTTCTGCACATTACGTTACTCACCGAAAAGTGGGTATATGCGCATGCGTGCGTGATGGTCACATTACATAATCATTAGTATAGTGTCACTGATTGACAGAAACAGTTGTTATAGACTTAATCTGTGCTCGTTGTTGACATTATATACTATATGTAATGAGCCATGTTTTATTGATGAAAACAGTCATATTATTAGTAATGAGTCATGTTGTATTCTAGATATTCGGTTCATGTTATTTTCGCTCCACTGGTATTGAATCAGGTCACGCGGCGATGATCTGGATTGCATTAAGAATGGTTAGGTTGCATACATATACTGATATTCAGTATAATACAGGGCTTATGACTGAATATAATTATGCTACAAGTATTATCTTAATTAATTAATGGATTACGTTTACATGGCTCTTTTCAAAAACAAGGTTATGTGATCCATGTATAAAGCCATTACCGTGGTATAGGCCGTCACACACTGTAAAAGTGTCATCTAAAATTTACAGTGGGGCCTACTATTCTTCAAAATTACAATATATGTATACACTATGACGTACACGCTGTAAACTATTTACAGTAGAAAGTACTGGCAACTTGTTGTAACTTGCTGTCAGTACTTTACTGTAAATTACCTTGCGTTATTTACAGTATTCGTTAGTATAAATATGTCGCAATGTTCATGAATAGTGGGCCTACTGTAAATGTATTGTCAGTACAAGTACCCCCGCGGGTAATTACCAACCCGGACAATTACCCCCTGACAATTAACCCAGACAGCCAGATAACATACTCCTTAATTTAGTTATGTTAGCATTATAACCAAGGTTATAGTTGTAGATGTTGGAGGGCAACTATGCATGGGGTAGTCGTTCTGGGGTACTTGCCATATCACCGTAAATTTCAGACGATGTTTACAGTGCCGCGTATACGGTAAGTACGTTAGTTGTATAATAGGCAGATACAGTATTATTGTATTGCTCCAGTAGCATATTGCATATGTGTATAGTATTTAGACTACACCCTGTATTATCTGACCACACGTATATAATTGACACATCGTACCGTTATATATTTAGGAGTAGGCTCTGGTGTAGTGGTAAGCGCTACGCTCTTGCACCACTGCGACCGGGGCTCGATTCCCGGTCGGACGTGCAAATGGAATGACCATGTCTACAACTACAGGTTTTACTCCGGGTACTCCGGTTTTCCCCTCTATCCCCTTGGTCACAGGGCCTTCTGGAAGATTGGCCAATAGCTAAAGAAGTTATCCTGACATGAAATGTTGAAATACAAAATAAAAAATAAATAAAAATACATCATATAATATTGTGATCATGGCAGCATATCAATGTATACTTACTACTACTGGTGGGTATTCTTTACTCTGATCACGTGCCGTTGACCTTGATGACAAGCCATATCGGTCCAAATCATTCAAACCTAAAAAATCAAAAAAAATATGCATGATTGTGTTAATTTAAAGCTTTGTGACACTTATCCGATAATAAATAGGCCTACTTCAATTCGTTTCTACATCTGCTCTACAACTATACTTATTTTCGAGGTAACTGCCATATGCCTATGACAATCTCAGATGAAAAATAATACTAAACTCACAATTTTCATGCATTGGATCATGCAAAATAGTCCACAAATATAACATATCCGTCGGCCAATACACACATATTTACGGTTGTTTGATTAAAACATATTATTGGCCTATATTTAACAACTGGATTCTTCAGATGGACTATATATGCAGAACTTCTGAAACTATATCAGACCCTGAAATATTAATCAGGCTGGGAGCCTGTCCCATAATATTTCACCCGACTTAGACCAGGAAGTTTGACCCCCTAAAGTTACTTAGACCATCTAAGTTACTAAAAAAGTATGTAATCTCAATCCCGGGGTATGGCTGTGACCCCATATCCCCCGGAAGAATCCCCAAGTATGGGTTAATTCCACCATATAGCCCGTGGACCAAGCGTTGTCAAAATAGGGTAGTATATGATTGTGCAAAAAAACATAATTGACTAAAAAAATCATGGTGCAAAGGGATTGTCAAACCATAAACTAACCGTTTGGCGCATTGATTTCACCACACCTCCTACGTATACCAAACCTTGCTAAAATGAAATCGTATATGATTGTACATTACGCAAGAAATAACTCACAAAAAGTGGTGATGGAATTGAAAGGGGTTTATTTTGTTTACTCGGAAAATACAGTCACCCGTCGAGGAATTCTAACCACATCGGGGATTTTTTCAAATTTGTTTTTTTTATAAAAAGGGCGATAGTATAATGGCACCATAGGAGTAGGGAAAAATCACACTGATTCCCATATATTATTAAATTAAGGTATAATGTAATACAATTAAGTATTTATATATAGCGCCTTACATCTTAACCCGTCATCAAAGCAATTTGACAATATTAACCTGGTAATTGACGTTCTCGTCTAACTCCCCCCGTACAGCTATAATGATGCACGCAGATGACATAGTAACACATTACAGGTGTCCCTTTATACATCTGGATAAAGTGAAGTAATCAAGATAAAGTACCTTGCTCAACGATACGCCACAAAATAACAACCAACAACACTGGGATTCGAACCCGCGACCTCACAGTTAGGAGCCCGTTGCTCTAACCACTGGGTTCTCTCCACTTCTCAGGTATCATTATAGGAACTTGTTTTGTTCCTTTTGTTAGTGACACTTAATTTATTGGTGTCTTAAAATAATTGATCACAAACTTTCTTGGACCACCACATCGATTATGTATGTGCAAAAACCTGTAAAACCCAATAGGAATTATGTATAAGACTAAAGACTATATCCCCAGACGTTCGCCGTTTTCTAGTTTACAATATTATTGTCCTCCACATTTTTGAATGGTGCATTAATCGGAGGCTATACGCA
>JAODAI010065893.1:0-11980 GCA_027575025.1 Scotoplanes globosa | reverse complement strand
AAACCAAGGTGCACTATACCTATCAGGATTGTATAATTTAGTAATAACAGGTGCATGCTTGTCCAAAACCTGACCAAGCATATAATTATAGTCAGTTAGAAACTCATCAGGATTGGTATCATTTCTGAATAAAATAGATAAATCAGAAATATCCTGCTTAAAATCAGGAATAGTAATGCCTTTAGTTTTTCGGTAAGATGTCAGAGTCTTTGGACCCTTGGAGCTACGTTTGCCAGTGCCGATGTGGCAACTAACAAGTCTGAAACATAAATATTACTAACAATACATTCAGAGAGTCGAGTCATAACCAAATCAAGAATATGACCACAATTATGGGTAGGTGGAGTAAGATGATGAAATAAATTTCCATAATACAAGAAAGAATAAAATATCCTAACATTAGCGCTAGAAGTATGATCCATGTGAAAATTGAAATCATCAACCAGTAATAATTTCCCAGGTTGAATATTAATAGATTATATGCCTGTGATCTGCTGGCACAAGCTCTGCTTTCTCAGACCTCTGTTCATTGATTTTAGCATAATTTAATTTATTTCCCTTTTTCATGCAATCATGTATAATGTATGAAATATTATGTTGAAAAGTGGAAATACGTTGTACATTTTTAATTGGATATAAACAGCATCGACTAAACAATTAATATATTAGCAAGATACACAAAATAAATCAACACATAACCTTTATGTTGAACCTCACAGTGACACTCTTCCAATAAGACACGGTGTTGCCAGAAGCCACTCTCCGCCTACCAGCCAATAATCCAACCAAGAAGAAATCAGCCGACACCCAATCAGAATATTTAACTTGAAAGAAAATGCACCCATCAACATGAAAATACCTACATTATGATTATTTTACTAATATTATTTAAGAGCAAGTATTGTTATATTTAAACTTGAAAGTGAATATCAAGCTACTCTAGAATTGCATGTACATTTATAATGTTTAATTTGATTGAATAATATATGGATGGACACAATTAAGTGTTATCTAGCCGTTCACGGTAATACATAATGAAAATTGACAAATAAAAAGCAGATATAAATAAAGCTGAACAAACACAAGAAATGTTAAATAAAAATGATATACGAAATGTAAATTCCATTCAAATCGTTATTCTAGTTGATGGTACGTTTTACATTCTAAAAACATGGGAGTTATTTTGATTTGTTTATATAATCATGCAGGAAGATTATTCCAATATTTGGGAAGGACATCATAAATAATATAGAAAGTAGGTTAGATCATACTCATGAAAACATTGTTAACAACAGTCGAAGGTGATTTTTATGAATAAATCACCTGAGTCATTTTCGAACTAAGGATATGGTAGTGCGTAGCTTTGCGGAACCACATGAGCAGGTAGATGACTTTGTGGAGCTACAAGAGCAGGTATGTGGGGTAGAGGATGAGTAGGTGATCTTTAGCTTTATGGGTAGGGAAAATACACTTTGTGGTAGGACTTCGGACAAGCAGAGAGGATCGTCTAAGAAAAAGTATAATGTGGTGGAAGAAGGGGATAGAGAGGACGGTGGATGAGAAGAATAAGAATGTCGTTTGGAAGAAATTGGTAGATATCAGGGATATGGAGATACAACCGGAGTTAACTTTACGTCACCTTTATGGGAAGAAACGAGGACTGATAGAATGTCTGTAAAAAGACAGGTGTGATATGGAGGAAAACAAGCATAATTACAGCTGGATGATGATGGGGGAACCAAACATATCGCTAAGATGGCACGAACCAGGAAGGGAAAGGGCGCAGATGCTAAGGGAGCCAGAATAGTTAAGTATCCGGATGGGAGGCTAATCATTGACAAGGATTAGGTTATTATTGTATGGGATAACTATATTTCAGGGAGCTGTGCAATAAGTGAGGTGGCACTGATCTGGATTTACCCAGCGTGGTGAGGGGTAAGATTGGTGTGGGTGAGATCTTGGATTTATAATTGGGTGGGTTCTGAGACAGATGCAGAGGGATAAGACTGCGGCTTTGGACGAATCGATAGTGGAAATATTGGCTATTACAATGGAGGTGGGACGCAGGTGGTTGGGGATATTATTCAACGTGTGTTTGAGGGAGGGAAGTATTCCATGGGACTGGCATGTCCCTGTTTGTTCCTATTTGGAACAAAAGGGGATGTTCGTGACCCATTATTACACTGTTGAGGTAGGTTTCTAAGCGTCTGGAAAATATATTGGATATAAGATTTAGCATTATAATTGAAACGGAGATCGGGGAGGAACATTATAGGTTTAGGAGGGGAAGAGGGACAAGTGATGGGCTGTTCTCACTCAGGCGGTTAGTGGAATATAAACTGTAGGTGAACGGGAGTTTGGATTTTAGTTTTGCAAATTTGGAGAAGGCCTATGATATGGTTCTTATAGGGAATTCGCTATGTCTACGTTAAGGTGGATTGGTGTTCCGGAATCAGAACTCAGGATAGTGCAGGGCCTCTATGAAGTTAAAATTTGTATAGTTCAGATTGGTACGGGGTGTCAAAAGAGGTTGGGATTAAATTGGGGTCCACCGGGTTAGTGCCCTACGTCCACTTCTTTTCATTATGGTAATGTAGGTGATTAGTTGGAAAGTCAGTACAATAAACGTATTCTGAATAAGATGTTCTATGCCGACGACCTAGTTATGGTTAGTAAGCAGGAGTTTCGTGGGGTTCTGGTCGAATGGAAGGATGGGTTACGCATGCGTCTGGATAATACGGAGGTGTTATCGGTTGGCATGGAGCGATCGGAGTTGGATATAACCTTTGCATGCAGAGGTACTACGCAGGGGTAGTTTTGCTTATATGGGGGTATGATTTCAGGAGATGAACGGCCAGACGGGGGAGGTACGTAAGGATTTAGTCTGGAGATATGGGCCATAGAATTATAGATGGGGATAAGCATATTTCTTACTTGAGTCGTAATCTCTGGGCGTATACAAAATCGCCTCATGTGATATTGTGGAGTTTTTAAATCACTACGAACACCCACTTGGATGCCACATTACAACTAACATGGCATATTTAAAAACAGGCAATTATTGAATAATTATATATTTACACAATGCGAATATGAACACATATTTCGGATACTGTTGTGAAAATAACATATCCTCGTTAAAGTACCGATATGCCCGAGTAGGGGGTGCGTACAATTGACAAGGTGGTCAATTGTGACTCCGTGTGCTTCAATTGCGTGACTATTCGAGACTCTATCGACAACCAAGAGGAGACCGGTGACGATACAGTCATATCACTGTGATATCACAATATATATGTGAGCCTTTGTGACCTCATGTGCAATACAGGCTGTGATATATTAACGTATGACACAACAATGAACCTACATATATACCATGATATGTCCTGACCGTAATACTACTGTGTGATTACATATTGACATCACCGTGATGTTCAGATGACATCACTGTGATATCACTATGATATCACTTGCTTGACTGGGATAGACGAATTATCAATAAACTACTACTGTATATCAGTATGAACTGTCACGGTTGTCTTCTAATGATATATCAGTTTCAACAGTGTTATCATATATGGTTGAACTCTGACGTCATCTAATGATATATCAGTATAAACTGTGATGTCATCTACTGATATATTATGATGAACTGCGATGTCCTTTAACGATATATGATTCCGAACTATGCTCTCCTCTACTATATGATGTTGTAATATATCAGTATGAACTGTGTTGTCATATAATGATATATCAGTATAACTGTAACGTCATATAGTGATATATCAGTATGAATTGTGACGTAATATAATGATATATTATAGTACGAACTGTGGCGTCATATAATGATACATCAGTATGAACTGTGTTGTCATATAATGATATATCAGTATGAACTGTGTTGTCATCTAATGATATATCACTCTGAACTGCGTTATAATTAAATGATGTCATATAATGATATATCAGTATGAACTGTGACGTCATATAATAATATATCAGTATAAATTACATTGTCATCTAATGATATATTAGTATGAACTGTGAAGTCATATGATGATATACCACTCTGAACTGTGTTGTCATGCAATGATGTATATATGTATGAACTGTGACGTCGTATAATGGTATATCAGTACAACGGTGACGTCATATGCTGATATATCAGTATAACTGTGACGTCATATAATGATATATCAGTATGAACTGCGTTTTCTACTAAATGTTCACCTGTCAGTCTGACCTAATATGTTCCCTGATGATATCAACATTCCATGTGGGTTGGTATTACTATCGCATATCATTTCGTCAATAGGTAGCGGGTCCTTGATTCATCAAATCATATAAGATCGTCACATCGATGTTGATTGAATACAACGATCGAATGCTGCATCCATCTCTTCTTTAACCCGACTCAGTAACCGGCTAGTGAGTGAATCTGGTGACATGTCATTCAATGATATATCCGTTTGTGTTGCCGTACCTGTGTGCACTCTGGTAAATGGTTTCTGTAAATAAATTACAAAAAATAATAATAATCGTAAAATATATGTTAAAATAGACCTGACCTACTTCGTTGACATTCGTATAAATTGGGAAGAGCTAAAAAAAAGCTGTCCGTTTTGGAAAAATATGACATATCACGTGAAAACAATGATTCTTATTTTTCAGCCACTTCGACGCAGAGTAATAATGACTCATTATCTTTGAAACTCCTGCTGTTATATTATAATATATGTAGTAAGACAATAATTATAGTGGCATAGTGGTACTGTATTTCAGATCAAAATATGTACAATCCACAGTGAATTAAAATAATAAAGCAATATAACTGTAGGTGAAACTATTACAGTAAAGGAAATATAAATTATAATGTATTATCTTATAAGACGCATATTTTATACAGTAGTAACATTACGTAAGCACTTAATGTCGTTGGTGTACATACATTGATGATAATTATGTTATTTGAAACGAGAATATAAGCCAAACAATATGTCAATAATTATCTCATATTTTAAATATGCATATTTTATACGGGGTATAATGCTCTCCTCGACTGTTCTAAAGCTTAACATAGTAAGCTTTCGTGTATGATTTTCATTGCGGCGTTTTCCCCCATATCTTGTACGCATAAGTTGACTCCACTACACCTTTACATATAGGGAATTTGAAATAGGTTTGATATGAACTTTAATTGTATGTCTTAAACATGTTCAGTTATTGAACATCAAAAAATCACAATGAAACCATTTTCTTTATATACGAGGTCCGAAATATATTTCTTATATCAGGTGTGCCTAGCAAATTTAATTTTACCTTCTTTGGCTTCTTTGACGTTGTAAGAGGTTTACAATGTGTCTTAATATACGTCAACACGAGTGATGCTGCTTTGTTTTGATGTACATCAATCAGAGCATTGTAGAAATCAATCATTCTCTTTGGCATGATATATTCTCTCTTCTCAAGCATCTTTAATAAAATAACCGAAGAGTGGACTCTGTCTTGTTGAATCTCATCTTTGTCTACTGGTGTGAGCTCGAAACGCATAGCCAGCTTCTGACAGTCAGCAAAGTCCAGCTCTGACGTCACAGCCACCTTCAGCTTGTTGAATGGAGTGGAATCTAAAATAATTGAGATCGAAAAATAATCTTGTTCAGATATTATACTGAATCTGGTATAAAATAGCAACGTAAGTGACATACATTATTCTAATAATACATCAAATAAAACAATTTATTTTAACTAGTTCAACATCGATTGCGTAAATATACCGAAGATTTAAACTGCGAACGTCCTGACCATATGCTGGTGTCATGTACGACGTCAATTAGAACATTAATATAACACAAGTACTGCATATACGTACCAATCGCAGTTGACTGTTTCAAGATAAGCTGGCCTTCTTTGGAGAGTAATATCTTACGAACCTGGAAATAAGTCAAATGACATCAATTATTCGTAAACTGAATCGAATGGATTATTTGTATTGTTATGCCATGCACCAAACAATGTCAATGCAACGGAATATTATTTGAGTAAAAACACGACATTGCTGTCCAACGATTAACGATTCCTTAAGATTACTGTATTAATTATAACACATATTTTTGTGAAACATATTACTTTTTAACTTACCTCTACTTTGAGAGAAATGATAGTCTGTATTTTATAATCTTGAAGTATCTCTGTAGTGATATCAAACGTACCGCCGTCTACACCTTTGTTCTTAGTCAGTCTGAATTGACACGATGACCTACTGGCATTACACACGAGATCAACATCAATCTATGGAAAATGAAAGCAACCAACAACTCTGGTTAATTATTTCATCGTTTTAATACGACAATACAGTTAGTTCTTACTTCGTTAAATAATGTTTACGTATAATGTATAGTGATAGGGTTGAGTGGTGATAAAAGTCACAAAACAAGATTATTTTGCCAATAATTTGAAATTCACGTTATGACCAATGGTATTTAAAACAGTGTTCGATATGAACGTAACTTTATCTTGCATGGGGATAATGCCCTCCCCGTCATTTTTACTCGTGAATAGCAACTGCCCTTGGTATCAAACTTTCCATCTATAATTTGTTTTCACATATTCCGCACATTTTGACACCATTTCTGTCGAAACCGGACATTCCATGTAGGTGTCACATTCATTTTAAAATCATATGTTTTAAAAAAGTGCAATTATTAGGCTACATATGTTTGTACAAAAAAAACATGCGAACATATATCATATATGTGGGGACACTGTTATTTGTAAATGGGTTGATATTTAGTGCATTGTGTAAGTCTGAACTTATTGTCATATACAAAGCCTTTCACCTGATTTGGACGATAAGGATCACAGGCATTAATCGAATGGATATGATAAGGGTATATGATATACGGGGAGATTGAGATCACTTTGATACCTACAAGGAGGTTTATGAGGAGACGCATGATATGGGTTGGTCATGAACAGTATACGTGTGAAGAGCGACTCCCGATAATGACGATGTCGCACGTGGAAGTCGGAAGAAGGGGTAGGTGCCTCGGTTGAGATGGAAGGACTGTATTGACAGGAATTACACGAGGGCGGATGGGGATGGCTATTGGATGGTCATATATTTGTGTGGATGCAGTTAGTTAGCGTCTTCTTCCTCATACCTAGCTATGTATACATGACGTAGATAGATATTGAGGTTACTTTATATTTATTTTAAGCTAGATTTTATGTAATTTCTGGATTTTATCAAAAAATGAAATTTGCCTATTAACTCTTGATTTGGCTCTTAATTACAAATGTGTACATATTAGGGGGAATGTAGCCCACTGCACTGGTAGTGCTCAGAATAGTCCATGCAATATAGGGCCAATACTTGTAAGCACTCTGTATCGTGCATAAAATAAATATGCATTACGGAGATGCAATAATAAACCGATAATAATACGTTTCGAAAATGAAATATTTAGTGATCGTTCGTACTTTAGAGATGGTCATGAGTTATTGAACTATGATAATTATACAAAACAGAATAAATGATACTTTGATAAAAAATGAGTACATTACAAACCTGTTGCGATTCATTCCCTGATAGTTGATACATCTGATTGTTAGATACAATGTTTATATCAATTGGTCCTGAATGACCTTCCTCATTGGTTGTGGTGTAGAGATTAATCGTCTTGTAGTTATCCAATAATAGTTTGGTTCCATAGTCTGATAGTATTGCCTAGTAATTGATAAAACAAACACAAAGTGTTCATAACATAATAATAATGTTTTTGAACAAAAATATGATATAGCATCCGATGGTGATGTTGTTTAATCTATCGAGATTTAAAAATAAATCGTAGACAAATTGACACACATATTGACATACTAATTTATGTTGTTTCTTAGATTAAAATTATTTGTATGCAAATTTAATTTGTGTATCGAGGAAATTAATTTAAAAAAGGAAAACAATTATTATACTTATATAACAGTAAGGACTTTTACCAGGAAACGCTAATCTAAGGAATGTTAAGCCATCCGTCAATTGTTTTAAAAATATGTCACGTCAATGTTACATTTGTAGTATTCGATGCCCAAAATGTCATTGACATATCCAAACGTCGTAGTTGTCAAATAACACCACACTATTTAACAGTATATATACCTCGAACTCAGCGTCGGTATCCCTGCAGAAACACACAGTTAACATGACGTCATCAGATACATCATTTATCACATCAGCGAATGTAAATACCCGGATTACATGTCTAGGAATGTGTTTGCCAGCGATTAACTTCGCTACAAAGTAACCGAGGTGATCCACATCTATCTCACAATATTTTGTGTGCAACTTCACGGAGCCGGCTTGCTTTTCCTTCCACGTAACGGCTTCATCTGAAATATTTTATAAATATCACAATATTACATATGATTTAAGTTGATTTGAATTATATGGAAGGGAATTCCATCTCAAGTAAGTTTGTATAAAATTGAAGTTAGTGTTCAAAATTAATATCATGCTGTAATGAGTATACATCAATTTAAAATATGTAGTTATTCGTTGGTTATGTTATAAAAAACACTCTGTACATTCACAAATGTTAGATGATAAATTGTGTTACCATACCTGAATCAGACGATTCTGTATTATCACGTTGTCGTCCAGACTGTACAGATACCTTGTGGATGGAAGGGTCTGGAATAAGTGCCCAATGAGGAATAGTCAACTTCACTGTTTTTTTTAACACCAAATCTTGTGGTTGTAAATGAATCAATGGAGTCATTAATATGGATCTGTCTGCTGAAACGGGTAGTTGTATAGCTGGATCATTCATAACTTCCATACCGATGATGGTATCTCCGGGTAGTGCACCAGGTGGAATCTCAAGACTAGCATCTGCAATTTGTATCATGCCCCCTTCCTTGCCAATGCTACATTCAATATACATCCGATGTTTTCGCTTAGTTTCATTCCTGGTTTCGCCGGTATCTGTCATTGGTGTCTCCTTTACATCACTCATTGCATATTCGGATATGCCTGGTTCATCAGTGCCTCCTTTAGTGGTAACTATGGAGAATGCACCACGTGATACCGTCTGGTCATGCGCAGACATTTCAATATCTGCAATCGAAATATAATAACTGATTTATTTTCATATAATATTTCGTTTCAACTATAGTAGGCCTAATAATAATAATATTAATAATAATTTTACTCTTTTATACAATATTTCAAGATCTACAGGTGTTTAATTGAATTAATATTCATCGAAGGCATTTATAACATAATTAAACGTATACATATTATGTAATCGCAACTCAACATATTGAATCAGCTATGAAATAATATTAACAAATACATTTGATTTAATTTAAATTAATTCGCCCTGAATCATTTAAAAATAAGTATGATACAATTCAACAATAGTCACAAAGCAGTAATATTCAGGCGAAGATTTAACCCTAAACTATTATGGGCTATGTCTGCCCTGGAAGTTTTTTTGTACCATTAAGATGGCAGCCAATCAACATATGCATGCCTTGAACCTATATTGTATGCATATGGGATGCACCACGGCAGATCGGGTATTATGTCGGTCATGGGTCATATTGAGATATTATAATACAAGGAGACCATTAGCTGTATTTTGATACCAGAATCAAGAAAATATTATTTTCTAAGTTACTGAATGTGTTTAATGGAGTTAGTCATATTCCATTGCACACATGATATAATTTGGAAGAAAAAAATCTTCTATCTTAAAATTGAGAATGCCGATATAATACCAGATATACAGTCGTGCATCACATATATGGCACTATAACCATTTGTGTACAATATGGAATATTGATTTATAGTTAAAAAATGTAATTTGATATATTTGTTTTAGTATAGGCTTATACTATTCCAGCCTGTGTATTTCTTTTTTTTCTTTATTGTTGTTTTTATTCTAATGCATTAAACTGTTTTATGGGAGTGTTCAACTCTGTTAATCTCTCTCTCATTCTTATAGAATTCTTCATTTCGCAACATTATTTTATCTCAATATCGCTACTCTAATGTAGCTGATTTATTACTATATATTATTTGCTATGTTATGCCGAAACAATAAATTGAATTGAAAGTAAAATGTTATAGTATTTTATTGGTTTTAATTTGAAAACGTTTGTATTCGCAACAATTTCCGACTTGCAAAATGCATTACTTTCCATTTTACTTACAAACATCTTTATTAAAATGTATACATACTGTGTCCTCCTTCTAATTGTATGCACACATAATTATGCAACAATTACACATAATTGTTTATGATATTCGATTATCAATATTCCGAGCTTTTGTGATCCACTCTTCAATAAAATAGTTAACGTCAATACTTACAATAATTACATCAAGTATACCTCCGGTATTATCAACTACATATAGTTAACGTGAATACTTAAATAATTACATAGAAAATACCTCTGGTATTATCAACTACATATAGTTAACGTCAATACATATAACAATTACATCGAGTACACCTCCGGTACTATCAACTGCATATAGTTAACGTCAATACATATAATAATTACATTAGAATACACCTCCGGTATTATCAACTACTAATAGTTAACGTCAATACATATAACAATTACATCGAGTACACCTCCGGTACTATCAACTACTAATAGTTAACGTCAATACATATAATAATTACATTAGAGTACACCTCCGGTATTATCAGCTACATATAGTTAATGGCAATATATATAATAATTACATTAGAGTACACCTCCGGTATTATCAAGTACATATAGTTAACGTCAATACATATAATAATTACATTAGAGTACATCTCCGGTATTATCAAGTACATATAGTTAATGGCAATACATATAATAATTACATTAGAGTACACCTCCGGTATGAGGAACAAATAGTGTACATGAACTTACTACAAATTACTATAAGAAATACAGTAATATAATAAATACAGTAATATAATACTACAATGAAGCAGACGCAATCGTTGTAGGATGTATAAATGCACACGTTAATGTATCGATGCAAATAAAGTAAAACAATGTTTATTTTATCATTGTATTCTTTATTATATTTATTTATTATATTTAATCCAGAAATAACGTTTCAATAAATAAGAAGACCGAAAAAAAACTTAAATGAAAAACTCAAGATAGGGGAAAACACACACGTTTGGAACGAGAAACGCAAATCAACTACCAACGCAACACAATAATACAATTTAGTAATCAATTATTAAATGCAGGCAATACATGTAAGACAAACAGGATTGTCGTGATGGGGCATGAAGTTCGGAACCGTGAGGTCCCGGGTCGATTTCCAGCTCCGTTGCTGGTTATCTCGTCAAGTGTTATTGAGTAAGACACTTTAATCCGACTGATCTACGTCACCCAGGGGTATTTGGAAACATATGCAAACATGGGACAACATTTCGGAAGAAGGCGCGGCATGGCAAGTCACCAATGAGCATTACGGTCCATCGAGTCTGTGATTTATAACAGATCTGCTCAAAGTAATATATGATTACAGATCATGGCGAAATCCGAGTGTCAATATATTTGTTTAGTTTGTTTGTTTGTAGATAATTTGGAGAGACGTTTAATAGTGGCTAGATTATTAGGCAAAAGTTAGTACCAGCAGACCTCCACTAACATTGGCTTCTATGCGGCCGATATTGTGCGTTTTGTTTGTTTGTTTATAGACAAACAATTGTTACTTATGCAATGTATTATTTAGTAGTCCATAATAAATGGAAAGACAATGTATGTACCTACATACTTATCTATAACTATATGTCAAAGTTAAAAACAACTATCATCAAGTAAACTGAAATATATAAAATGACTTAATAGTACAATGGCGATCTATGTATTTAATATATATAAACATCGAACGTAAGTATTACCTTTCAATGTGATCCACTCGATCGTTTTATTTGCTTCATAATGGCTATCATCTACTTCG
>JAODAI010065782.1:0-11983 GCA_027575025.1 Scotoplanes globosa | reverse complement strand
AAATTATTTCTAAATGGTCCATATAAGTCAAATCAGTCGTCAAACCTTGGTAGCCAGAGAGTGGTCACGGAATTTATAATCTGGACCTAACTACTATGCATGTTTTGTTTATATGTGATGCACCACGGCATATCAGGTATTATGTCGGCATTATGAATTTTGAGATACAAGAGCTTTGTTTACCTCCGAAATATATCATTTGTGCAATGGCTTAAAAGCAATGTGATAAACAAATATCAGTAGCTTAAAAAAATAATGTTTTCTTGATTTTGGTATCAAAATATAGCTAATGGTGTCATCTTTCAGTTGACACTGAAATCTCAATACGTCCAAGGATCGACATAATACCCGGTCTGCCGTGGTTCATCATATATTGTGGATTGGTGTTCAACCCATGAACTCCTTTGTATACGTTGCAATCTGAATTTAAATTAAAGGCATCTCGATCCAAATAAATATCAACAATAGTTACGGCGAAGAGAGGAGTCCAAACCAGTATTTCTTTATAGATTTTTCTACCTAATCGTGCCTTACCAGTTCATTTATGAAATGTACGGACATCCTTTCCTAACGCAATAATTAAATTGACCTGGAAAATTGATTTCCTTCACTCACATTTAGTGTATTTCTGTACAAAGCTATCCTATGCAATGTTCACTCTTATCATGCTGACGGCGAGGTATCTTGCCATACATGAGGTATAGTGTCAGACGGACAGTGATATCTCACCATTTGGGGACTCATCTAATCTTATTATAAAAACACTAACATGGGATGTTTGGATGTTTGTCCATGAAAGGTTTTTTAATACGGCTCCTTGATTCACACAACTTATATCGGCAGTGTAGCTATCGATCCCAAGAGTGACCTAATCCCAAATGTACGGTCGGGTCGCACGTGGCACGGGTATGCAGCTAGTATCTATAATTCTACATAAATCTGAACTCTTGTTATTATGTGCAGATTGTAATTATCTACACCACAGCATACTTTTAGCTTAGGATCCAGTTAGATATATATCAAAGTAATTTAATTAACAACAATTTGCCTGAAAGTGTTCCATTCGACACAGTAGGCATACAGTAACTACAGTATTGGGTAAACGTAGTAGAAGTTAAAACAGTCTTAAGAAATTGTGATGATTGTTGATGTTGTTATTGTCACAGCTGGTGCTTTTTAATGACTATAACAGTTTTCATAATACATAAATGGTTCATTGATTCAATGTTACTGACATTCTGTATTCCATCGATAATGTACAGGCTACATCTTTCTGTAATTCCTAAGTTTAATACAGTTAACAATAATTAGTTTATTTTGTAAATAGTTGACTACATTGCAGGCGTGTGGTCATTAATACGTTCAGATGCCGGTGCTGGTTGTGTGTGACGCGAGAACGTGGTTGTATATATTTCCATGCGGTGCTGGATATTAAATAATAAAAAGAATTGCTGATTCAAACCTACTTCTGAATAGACATTTATTATTTTTTCATTACTATATAACTTTTGTCATGTGGGAGTCTGTGATATCCGCCCGGCTCCTTTTATTCTGGGTACTACGGGAGGCGGATATATTCGCAGAGATGAATAAGATGAGCCATTCTTTGACTGTATATCACATATATCATAGCAATTAGTGGAGCTAGTGAACTTCTATGAACACATGTACATCTTGTATACCAGTTATGCAGTTGTCAATTGTAATCCTCCCCCCATTCCTACCCGGGAACAGAAGGGACTGTTAAGGGGATCTTATTTTCGTAATGTGTTTTTCTTCCCCCGCTATATTCGTGAAATGTCCGGTGCTTTGCTGAGCATCCCCGCTAAATCCCCGCTAGCAGGGTACAAATAAAAAACGAGAGGTGAGTTGGCTCAGCGGTAGAGTGCTCGACTTGCAATAAGAAGGCCCGAGTTCGAATCCTACCAGGTTCGTTTCATGTTCTTCACAAAAATTGTGGATTATGATTGTTACTGCAATTGTGGTCTACAATTCCTCACCTCTCCGTCAGCCTTTGGGAAAATGACCAAAGACTGATGTGCACTCTCGTCTATCGGTTGGGGACCTATAAATGGCGGTCCCGGGGTAGGATCATTCATACCTACCTCGACATATCTGGTCAATCACCTTAGATGACCATGCATCCATGATCACATCTGATACCGATAGTGTATCCTGTGTAGGAGAACCCTTTAGGGTGTTTGCACAGTACTTATCCAGATCCAGATTGACAACCTGTAGTACTCTCCCAGTGTCGCGCTCCAGTTCAAACATAGTATCTTTAGAGGAATTTATGTAGTACAGGGAGGTATTTATAAAGTGTGGTCAGCCTTTCTTCTGCATTCCAATTAAACACAGATAAGAATTTGATAATAATGCAAAGAAACCATAAGTACAGCATACCTCTTGGCCACTTTCTTTAGTTGTACGTTTTATTCAATATTTTGACAAGTGTATGTCGAAAAGTAAACGTTTGGAATATTGGCTGTTAATTGGTTGAAATCTAAGTCAAGTGTTAATTGTTACCAAGATGAAGTGTTTTTCAGAATTTGTAGGTAGAATAGTTGTTTTCACCAGTAGCCTACTATTTGATTGTACTTTTGCAGTTGTTTTGACCTGGTCAGCTCTACCATGGATTGGGTGTTGTTTTTGTAATCGGCAGGTCAGGGGTTCAAATCTGGGGTGAAGGTGATATATTTCAGTGGAGTAACTGGTAGGTCTAGGATATTTCTACGTTAGAAACTATACCCTTGTATAAAAATGTACCTTCTCACAAATGTCCCCTGCAAATTTCCTTCGACCAAAGCACCCCATATAATTTTCCCCTGTTCAAATAAACCCCACATGTAATTGCACTGTTTCGAGGATCAAATTTCTTGAGGGAGTTGCTCGGGGGAAAATCATGTGATCCGTGAAAAATTTATCCAGGCAAATTGTGCGTTGAAAATTTTGTGGTTATTGTCCTAATAGGTCTGCATGTTTTTGGCTGATTGATTAGGTTTTCCGGCCCTTTTCAACGCCAGACCTTCACGTATGCGAATCTCAGGAGATCTGTAAATCAAGCTCCTGGGAGATATAACGAGAGTAATTCATTTCACACAATTTTTTCTGATCTATATTTCTAATACAATAGGTCCAAATGTAACTGAGAATATATATGACAATGCAATTTGAAACCAATATTGGCATTGTAATATGATTTTTAACCCCAGAAAACCCCCACTCTCCTGATCACTTTTAAGGAGCTCCTTGCAGCGCGATCAAGCTGGCGCGCTCCTTATTAATAAAGGTCTACAATGCAGAGATTACACGAGCCATCCAAAGCCTTTGATACACCAGTAAGAGCCACTGGAATGTAATTATCATCAATATAAACTCCTGACCTTGCGATCACAAGTCCAATGCTCTGGTATATTATGGTGTAATATTATTGTCAAAATAGTCCAGTGCATTTGATCTAATAAGGTGTTTAGTAGAAAGTCTAGTCCTCTGGCCTCATTTAAAAAAAATATAGTTGTCCAAAGAGCAACCAATTTGGTGGAAAGTGGTTGCCCTGTCTTCGTTTTGGTTGCCATGACTTTGTTTTGGTTGCCATGACTTTGTTTTGGTTGCCATGACTTTGTTTTGGTTGCCATGACTTTGTATTGGTTGCCCTGAATTTGTTTGGGTTGCCCTGATTTTTAACATTAAATTTGCAAACAAATTCTTAATAACACAATAAAAAATGACATATATTTTTAATTTATGTTGAACTCCTAAATTAATATTATTATCTTGGGCAATTGAGACTAGTTGTCCGCTAGGCAACCATGCATGGTTATTTTGACAAGATGTGGTTGTCCGACAGTAAATCTGGCCGTCTTGAACGCTCGCTAACTTTGAACCCTGCTGATGATCCACAGATGATATTGTAGCGAGAAATAAGTCTAAGAAAGTGTACTCCACTATAATTATGCACGATCTCTCAAATTCACAATCTGTAAATTATGAAAAAAATCATGAAACACCAATAATGAAAATTATTTTTATATGTTTTAAACGGTCCTTGTCACTCATATTCCTAGATTTTTGGGACACCTTGTTTCTAATAAATAAACAGTCATAGTAAAATTCTGGCTGAAAGCCCAGTTTGGGGGGGGGTCGCTTACCCTGTGGTGATTGGTAACCGACTAAGCTCATGAAAACAGCACCAAGCTACAGTAACCTTCTCATTTCATTTCCAATTATTTGCTGTATGATTAATAATAAAGCCGGGCTATTGTACTTAGCTGGTACTTGCGTAACTTGTTTGTGCATTCAACCACATCAGTGGCATGCAAACACTAATTGCATACCTTGCCTTCCATTGAGCACAACAGTATAGCTGGCTATGGGCTGCAGTTTGTTAACAATAAAATATGAAATTAATAGGTACATACTGTATACCGTAACTGCCACTTAGTCTGTTGCGGTGAGTAATTTGATCCGGCCAGCAATTGCCTACAATTTTAAAGTGGCCGATAAACAAGCCTCTTCAGTATATAGGCCTGATTATTTTCCTGAGACCGCAATCGTCAGTGCTTGCATGATATACAGAAGTACAGGCACAGCAGGTAGGTGTTTTCAATTTTGGTTTAATGGACACATTGTTAATGTTATACGCAAAATACGCTAACCAAGCACTTTGCAATACGTCTAGATGCAATATAAGAAAAGTTTGTGGTCAATCTGTTTGATTAACTGTTATTTAAAATATTAATAATGATGACGATTGGCCTGAAAGACTTCAACCCTGAGTGCACGTCTACCGACTGGTACAGAACACCAACGGCTGAAGGCGGCTCGTAATGTAGATAGGTTACATGGTACAGTACATTGCATTGCTAAAACAATACTAGAAAATATGAAATGATAGAGTGCTGCCTCTTGGACTACATTACTTTGTTGTTGTAAGTGATTTGATCCAGCCAACAATATTTTGCATATTTGAAGGAGACTGATAAATAGAAGTGTCTCGGTAGAGCCCGGTGTAGAACTGATTTTCATGGAGACCCAAGTTCTCTGTGTTTGTGATTGATATGGTAGCTCAGTCAGTGTTTTCAATTGCATTTTAATGGACACTTTAAAATTGTAACATGCTTTACAATTTAGGCATGGACGCAACTCTGGGTTTGTGATTTATACGGTATGTATAGGTCGGTGTTTTCAATTTTATTTGAATATTGTACACACAGGGCTCAAAATAACCGGAGGCACCGGAGGCCATGGCCTTCATGCCCTTCACTTTGGCCTTCATGCCCTTCAAAATAATTGTGCATGAAGGCCAATTTTTCCATTGACTTTCTGTGCTATGAGGTTCCCCCATCGTGGTTAAAATGGTGTGCCCTGATGAGTTAGCCATTTTGGCCTTGCCCTAGCCTTTTCTATTCTTATTTTGAGCCCTGTACACATAATAAATTTGATACTAATTGCACCCTGCAGTAACAATGTCACAAACGCTAATATATATTTGTTCAACAATTATTAATAATAATAATATAGTAATGTTACTTATTGACCTTAGCTGGAATGCTTTTATACCCGAGGGTGTCTAACTGGTATAGCAAAGGGGCTTTTGGTGGCTCACAACCTTGTTGTTAAAAAGGGCCAGGACACATTCATTCCAGTATGTAAATGCAATGAAATTAGGACTATATTAACGTGCTCATTTTGATGCTGCATCATGTCAAAAACATTATAAAAGAATTATTGTTTGGAAAACATATAATTTTCAGGCCTCGAACTTCGTTTTGTTAAAATTTAGGGCATCAAGGCAATTGGACATAGTTTATATATTTTGTACAGGGCACCAAGGCCATTTAACTGACTTATTGTACCAGTTAATTGTTAATTTCAAGGGCACCAAAGCAAACACCAAAAAGGGCAGGCGAATCGCCTCGTGGCCTCTGTGAAATTCTAGGCCTGAGTGTTAATAATTTAGGGCATTATTTTCTATTTTGACCAATTAAAACGATATTATATTTCCATAGAAAACATGCAAAAGCTGTCATATAGAAATAAATTAATATTTCTCAATTTTTCCGTTCCTCTGCACTTTCAGATGATTCAACGACCATTGACCATTATAACGTTTTCCTCCAATGATTGACCACTATGATGGTTGTTTCTGATTGATCGGCCATTATGACGGTTGCTCCTGGCTGCAGTCTCCGTGGTTACCTGATGCTGGTAATATTGTTCGGCTGCCATCTTGTGTTTAACAAGTGTCTTGTTATTCCAGGGTCTATAACCGCTACCTCCGCTATCTGTACACGTACACAGGATCCGGACAAGTGCTGTGAGGGGGACCTCCGTGGTAAGATTTCTTTTCTAAAAATCTGTAAAGTAAATTACTCTACTACATTTTAAACTGATCTTGCTGTAGTGTTGGACTTGTGAAATGCAAGCTTGATCTGTAGTTCAAATCGGTGTGATGTTGACTATATTCCAGTGGCTCTAGCTGGTACGTATTTCAAAGGCTGCTCAGGTTTTTTAACCCGGGGTTCCGGGTCACCGACGCACAGGAACCTGGGATGACGCTTGAAAAAAATACCCAAGGGTTAGCTTGAATAATAATCGGCCTGGAAAGCTTATTTAATTTTACGACGCTAATCGACCACCTAAGTGGGAGAAGCAAAGGCTTTTAAATTACAACTTCACGTCGGGTGGTCATCTAATTCATAAATTTGAAGTCAAATTTGGTAGTCAAACATGCCAAGTGCATGGTGGTTTCCGTGGAGCACAAATATGTCGTAGGTCAAAAGGTCAGAAGGGGTAAAAATCGTTACGTGATTTTTATTCCCACTAGGCGTTGTGTTAAATTTGTTCATTGACCGATCACCTCGATGAAAATCGGCCACGTCCACAATTGTTGGAATCCACGTCTTGCTCTTGTATTTTTCTACATTTCAAAGTGAGATTATGAAAGTTTGACGTTGATTTTCTAAAATGAGGTCTAGGTTATAAATATTGCCAAAATACGTAAGCAAAACAAAAACAAAGAAAGTTACCCCGTCTGACATTTTCACGAAGGTGGCTAATAATGCACAGTGTATAACTACGAAAGAGTGACAATTCAGTTGTTATGTCGGCCACTGACAATACCGTGATTTTACTGGGATACCAATGTACTTGTTTTTGTAGGACACACCATGTGACCACCGGAAGAGGTGTGTCAATGTCCATCATATGTGAGCCATGGGTCATGACATGTAGGTAACTTGACACATCCCGAAATACGTTATAGGTCAAAAGGTCAGATGGGGTAATAATCACCTTGTGACCACCGGAAGAGCTGTGTCAATGTCCATCATATGTGGGTCATGGGTCATGACATGCAGGTAACTTGACAAACCCCTGTGTCATAAAGTTGACAGACCACGTCAAGAAATGTACATCAATTGTCATGATGTCTACTGTGATTGACACACGTCCTTTGCATTTTGTGACTGACCATTGCTGACCAATGACGACACCGTATGTCTGTAATTTGTTGGACACGATGTATTCCTGACGCACCTCTCCCGGGGTCCCACAATTGTTTTACTGGCCGGAGGCGCTAGCGACTTCCACAGTCTACTGGCCCCATTTAATTTGTACTGGCCCAAACACAATATGATCTTAGTACCGATCCAGATAGTACGGTTTTACAAGTGTAGGCTACATACAGACAGCTTCCGTCGGGCAGTGCATAAGAAGAGTGTGCTGCGTAATTTGCAAGTGGATAGGCTTCCAACTAATCGGAAGCTAGCTGCGAACTGGGAACTTGTTTGTTATCTAGTTATGCACATGTTTGCAATAATTTTGAACGAAAAAAATAAATTTATAGGGTTGATTTAGCTAAATGACAAAATTGTTTTTCGATATTAATTATACAGTTAATTTTCATGACAATTTATCTTAACAAGCGTGACAATGAAATTTAACCATCCCAAACCAAGTGTTACTGGCCGCGGGCCAGCGGGATAGTGGTTAAGTCGAGCCCTGTCCTAGGGTGCATGTTGCAATTGCCAAGAACATTGATTTATGATATTCAAAAGGAGCCCAAAATTGGAAACGGAAATGTCCATCTTCAGGGAAAATTTAAAGGACAATGACCATAAATCATATGTTAAAGTTTACGATTCGAGGTTACATTAAGGGGTCGTTCACAATTATCAACATTTTCATGAGCGAACACAACGCACGCTTTTCCAATAACTAAAAAGAGAACAAATTAAAGGTTGACTTTTCACCAAGATAAACGTAACACAAATTTTCTAACGCACGTATACCAACGCAGTATCTTTACAAGCATCAATATGGTACACATTATTAGTACGTTTTTTCTAAAATATAAATCAACAACTTCAGCATTGATTATACAATTTTTATAGGCCTACTGTATAATATTTTATAGTTCAACTTGACAAGTCTACTTATTGCAACAGTTTCACTGACACATCGTGGTGCATGCCATCCATGTACAGTAGGCCTATCCTAACTGTGATGGGAGAGCACTGTTCTATTCGGGGAAAAAACGACAAGATATATTACTGCCCAATATAATGCACGTACGTAGGTCAAATTATATAACATTTTTTCAAGTTATAATTATTAATTAACCAAATATGTTCAAATGTTATATGATTATATTGGATAAATTGCAATTAGTTTGATATAACATCAGTTCAATATCTAAGGATAATTATGATGTTATTCGCTGCTAAAACGAAGTCACAACATTTACCTTAGGACACATTTGGATGAATATTTATAGGAGTATATTATACAATTCTAGCCTGTGCTAGCTGTGTACTGTACACTTAGCAGAATGACAGTACAAAAAATAAAAAATAAATAAAATTGAAGCGTACAAAACTCATGCGTTTTGTACGCTCGTGAAAATGTTGATAATTGTCAACGGCCCCTAAACAATGTTGTGCAATAGTTTCAAATTGCTAAATGATATATATACAATGACGTGGTCATGTATTTCCAACTTGAATAATAATGTTTATTATGGAATTAATATTGATACAAATTTAAACTATTTCTAATTAATGTAAGCAGATTATGCACATTAATGTGAAGCTTTGAACACAACAATCACATATTTTTATTTTTCCAGAAAAGCTACAATTTACAATATTTTTCGTTATTTTTTCAAAACCTGGTAATTGCATTGGGAAGTAAAAAAGTTGAAAATATGAAAAATAATACTTTGACAAAAAGGACATACTTTTGATGTAATAGCCAAAAATGAAGATTGGACAATTAAAAAAAATGGATATGTGATGCACTATGGCAGATCTGTATTATAACAGCATTCTTTGTTTAGAGAAAGTATAGGCTGCCCTCTAAAATAGATAATTTGTGCGGTAGACTATGACAAACCCCATTAAAAAATATGTTACTTTGAAAAATTATATTATCTTGATTTTGATATCAAGGTAGAGAGAGTGAGGTTATATTAGTGCCAGATAGCTAGTTACCGGGGATAGTTACCGGGTGTGTGGCCACTGCCATGCTAATGGTCTCCTCCTTCTTTTTACTTTGATGGTCAATAGAAGGCGGTTGAATATGTAAATATTATGATCAACAGCCAATCGTCGCCATCATATGTGTGTAATCAGCCAATCAGCAATGGCTATGCCATAGCAATGGATTTTCTAAATATTATAATGTTGCTAACTTCGACGAATTGACGTGACGTACAAATCCCCTATATGAGCATGGGAAAAAACAATACCTGATATGCCATATGGTGCTTCATGAAGTTGTTAAACGTCTTGTCACTCCCCTTGCAGGGCTTAGACGGTGCCTTACTAATACAAGGGCTTTTCGGGGATGGTGTAGCCCTTTGTGATCAGATACCCTTCCTAATGTCAACCCATGGCCCTCGGTGGACCAAGGTGGCTACAGATCATCATCATCATCATCATCATGAATAGCTTTACTGGCTCTTTTCAACGCATAGGCTATATGAGCCACCCAAAGCCTTTGATGTACCAGTTAGAGCCACTGGAATATCATCATCATTACTCCGGATTCGAACTCCTGACCTTGCGATCATAAGTCCAACGCTCTATCAACTGAGCTAACCGGTGGCTACAGAGCAATCAAGATAAAGTACCTCGCTCAAGGATACAAGCCGAGACAACCAACAGCAGCGCTGGGATCCGAACCTGCAATCTCACGGTCACAAGCCCTTGCCCTTACCACTGGGCTATCTCGACTTTTCAACATTTATATTAATTACTACAATTATTTTACGCATGGCTCACCATCCGCCCCGTAGGTTGACCACTGCCAGTATGCCTCCCAGATTCTGGATGAACACGAGGCGAGAAACACTGAAGGCGGGCATGATGGAAATGTTGAATCCACCGTAGCCGTAGAGAAAGACCGGGTTGTTACCGTCAAGTTCAATACCCTGCAAATATGTGATAGGATAATAAAAGACTTATTACATAAATACTTGTAGTAGGAATATGTGTGCAGATGATAGGATGGAGGCCTATACTGCCCCCTCGTGACAAAAGGGCCTACCAAACATGTTAGTGTTTCTCAGTTATAGTCTAAAACGTTAATTTCTTGGAAGCAATACAAATCGCTTATTGTAGTGCAGTCAGGCAGAACGTCACTACCTTTGTGTTTTCTTTCATGAGACTGTTCAGTGCTCCACTTAGTTGTAGTTAGGCCCTTTAGCCATGGGGAATCTGTAATATTAGTGCAACAAGGCCCTTTTACCATTTACATATCAAGACATTGTTTAAAGAGCCATTTTTCTCAAAATGTGTAATATGATGCAGTAAGTCACATACACCAAAAAATTCAATTAAAAAACAATGTCAGTTTAGCCATTTTGCCACGAGGTGGCAGTATTGCTCTAACACATCATGCTGAGTGTATTCAATACACCGTAGTGTACATGGAACACAGGCATAATTTGAAACACTGAATACACAGTGTAATCGTAGATAAAAACTGGATATACTATGTTGAGTATCTACTGAAATGTTGATTCCACCGTAACCGTAGCGAAAATGTATTTTTACCATCAAGTTCAATACTACTACTACTACTAATAATAATTAAGCCTTTAAATATCATAGTGCCTTACATCTGAATCAGATCTCAAAACGCTTTGACAGCATTAGCCCTGGTCATTGGTGTTCTCGTCTTACCTACATATACATGTGTCCTAATTTTCCCATGCGAACGTATTTCTCAAAATTGACAAATCAAAATATTGAATTTCAGTATATAAATTGGATGAACACCCATCTAAAGTGGGAATGTAGAAGTCTTTGGACCCACTTGACGTTGTAAAATTAAACAAGCCTTCCAGGCCGATGTAACTACAATACAATGAACTTAATATAATATACAAAAGAGTGACTCAAAGACATATAATATATTTCCCTCAATTTCTAACCTTTTTGTGAACGAGAAACATTGGTATCTTCGTTCCGTCCTTACTCTCGTAAAACACTTGGACCGTTTCAAACTGGCTGGCGTCAAATCCTTTCACCACCGTATTCTTGAAGACTGTCGGCGTCAACTCTTCCTTCGTCAGGTCTACGTGAAAGATGGTGCCGGGCGTTAGAAACGATGTAAATTGGTAGAAAATCTACAGGACAGAAAGGAGTTAATAAATAGTATTATTAATTCATGATTACCAATCGTATCATCAAAGGGACACGTCAGAATCTGCAACCTCTCCTCTATAAATGGAACCGTACTATGTTTCTATAACATATGGTCACTACACTATCCTCCTCTCTCTCTCTCTACCTCATGAATCCCTAAAAAGGTGTGAGGAAGAAAACTGACAGCCGCATCATTGGCCAAAGCCCTCCACCTCTCTCTATCTGTAGCCACGACCCTCCAATCACCATCACCTGCAGCCCTCCTAAAATACCTCTCAACACAGTCCTTCCATCTCAGACGAGGTCTCCCCCTACCTCTTCTACCAACCTCC
>JAODAI010065671.1:0-11984 GCA_027575025.1 Scotoplanes globosa | reverse complement strand
TATTGCGTAATGCTTACCCTTTAAAACTAATAAAGAGTTTTGAACGTCATACTTGTAGCCTACGTTCCAGTCTACACGTGGGTTCTCTCCCTTGTCGGGCTGATGAGGCTGAATCTGACAGTCAGTTTTATCTTGAAATCCCATATTGTGGTAATCTGTCTAACCTCAATTGCGCAATCTCTCACTAATATTTTTTGCCCCAATTCTAAATTACGCATTTCTTTTAAATGTTGTAAAATTGGTTCCTTCTTTCAGATTAGAGACATAATTCCCATGCTTATGAATAGTGGCTCCATATACCACATATCTTATGGTAACATTGATTGCGATTATTCTTATATCGGATAATCGAAGCTTCGACTTAGTGATAGATTTAAGAAGCATTTTAACACTAAGTGTCCTACAGTCTCATATATATATATTATAAATGACTTTAAACACGGAAATGTAAATTTAACACAATAACGATTGATTTTATTATATATATATTGTTATTCCCAGGTGGAAAGGAGAAAATGTGGCCACTACTGAGGTTTCACAAACAATATCACAGATGAACAATGTCTTCGAATGTATGGTGTATGGCGTAACAATCCCAGGTGATTAAGGAATATTGTGTTATGGAGTCAATTGCGTATAGCGAGGCCCAGTTGTCAACGAATCGGGCAGAGCATGCATGGTTTCGATGACGCCCCTGAAAATTGATCGATTAAGTTTCCTGTTATCATTTTGTTAGGACTATTCCCGAACCAAAAAATAGTGCCCATTCAAGGCGCGAAATAGTGTTCGCGCGACCATGTGTAATGGGGTACCTAATTTTTATTCCTAGAATAGATAAGGCAGAATCACACACTAGCATGGCCAGCCCACAATTTTCGAAAGACCTAAACGATTAGAAAACAGGGTTAGGATCAGGATCGAGTTAAAGACAGTTTGTGTCCTCCTATAGGGAATCGTTATCGGTTTTTCATTTCATTTATTGTTTCATAATTCGAATTAAAAATTTTGAAAATATAACACAATGTAGTTTTCAATAATTGTGATATCCACCCGTGTGATTAGTCAATGAATGAAATCACGCTAACGAGTTTTATATAGGGCTGAAAATGTTGGAATAGTTTTCATTTCATTGATCTGAGGGAGTGGTGAAAGGGGAGCCTGTGTGAAATTGTTGTGATGTATTGGCGCTTAGATGACAAATTTTACTAATATTGTCAGTATCCAAAGCATATTTACATCGATTATCTCCATTTTTACACGTCCTGTATATGTACACGCCATTCGACACATAATATGGTGAGATTTGGTGATTATTCATACAAGGGGCGTATAGCTACGATATGGTGCTACGTCATTTGTATGTTTTCATGTGTTTTGTTGGTAATTATTTTTTTTCCATTTCCTGTTGATTTTGATACCCTTTACGTCATTGTTTGTATTACGATGGGGCCTACATATAACATCCTAAATCATTTACCCTTATGACACGAATCAACCATAATCAATAAAGTGGTAATTATCTTCAAGCCTTATCTAGGTATCTCGTCCATTCACCGTAGGTTGTAGCCCACTACTGGATATACTCAAGACGGTCTGTCCAAAGCGGTTTGTGACGAAGATCAACCAAGACACTCACTTAGTATTGCCTACATCTGATCTTGTCCTTTCTCTAGTTCTTGCTCTGTTCTTGGTTGCCACTCACTGTGGTTCGTTTGGTCCAGTAGCTCTCATCCATTCATTTCACACGACCAGGGCTATATTGGCGAGGATTATAGTTTGGAACTTTAGGTCGATGGCTAATAAATGTCTTTATAGACCTCAGTATACAACCGGATAATTGTGTTTAATTTGATGAGAAATTGGAGGTGAAAGGGAATATGGCATTGGGTTTTGTAGATTTGGAGAAGGCCTATGATACGGTCCCTGGCGAATTAGTTATGTCTACGTTAAGGTGGATGTGTGTACCCGAATCAGAAGTTAGGATGTATGGTGGAGGGTCTTTATGAAGTTACAAGGGGTAGGGTCCTGGTTGATTCGGGGATGTCAGAAGAGTTTGGGGTTAATATTGGGCTTAGGCAGGGTAATGCCCCCAGTCCTTTTCTTTTCATTATGGTAATGGAAGTGATTAGCAGGAAAGTCAGTACAAAGAATGTACTGAAAAAACTGTTATATGCTGACTACATAGCAATAATTATGGATAGTAAGCAGGAGTTGCAGGAGGTGTTGGTAGAATGGAAGGGTTTATTTCATAGGCTTGGGTTCCGTATGAGCCTGGATAAGACAGAGGTTTTACCAGTGGACATGCAATGATAGGGGTTGGGTATAACTCTTTCTAACAAAGGCATTAAGCAGAGGGATAGTTTTGCGTATCTTGGGGAATGATTCTGGGGATAGGCGGTATGATGGGGAGGTGCGTAAAAGGATCCAGTCGGGGGATCTGGCCGGATAAATGCGGAGGAGGTAATGTCAGATAGACATATTTCTAAGAAATTAAAAGGGAAGGTATTGGGTACATGTATTGTCCCTGCATGTATTTACGGGCTTGAGACGGTGGCCCTGTCAGGGGCTCAACAACAGCGACTCCAAATATGCGAAAATAATTGAGATTGCGAGGGTTAAGCGTGTGGATAAGGGAAGGTGCGGATAAGGGAAGGGCCCACGAGGTGGGCTAGACATGTTGTTCGTATGGATGAAGGACGACTCCCGAAAATTGCGATGTCGCGTCTAGAGGTTGGTAGAAGAGGTTGGGGAGACCTCGTCTGAGATGGAAGGACTGTGTTGAGAGGGATTTTAGGAGGACTGGTGGTGATGGTGATTGAAGGATCATGGCTACATATAGAGGGAGGTGGAGGGCTTTGGCCAATGATGTGGCTCTCAGTTAGTATTTTCATCCTCACCTATTTTAAAAGGGATTCACGAGGTAGAGAGAGAGAGAGGTAATATCGCCGTTCTCTGTTTTTCTAGCCAGTCAATGGTCACTGGATTATTGCCCGTACTGCAATGCCGTCCGCTATAAACACCAAAGGTGAAGACAACAGTAGGCCTACCGTGCATGCTTCATTATATGTTAGAATGTAGGTACAGTATTTTCACATTAGGCCCGGTCTGTATTAATATGTCACCAGCTAACTATGTCACGCATATCAAGTGGTCCTGCATATGGTACATCCTTTTTGGCAGGTTTGTTTCAAAGGGTCAGAAATTGCAAGTAATTCGACATATTAATATCTCCTTCCAGGTAATTATGGAAAAGCTGGAATGGCCGCGATACTCATGAAAACGACTGATTTTAACGCCAAGACGGTATTCGATCACGTGACTAGCCATCTACCACACTACGCAGTGCCACGATTCCTGCGTCTGCCGTCTACCTTGGAGCACACCAGTACGTTCAAACAGACCAAGATAACACTGATGGAGGAGGCATTTGACCCCCACGTGATCGCCGATCCGCTGTTTCTATTGGACCGGAATGCCAAAACATACATTCCTCTGAGCTGGGACCTTTATACGCAGATAATACGCGGTGACATTCGTTTGTAAATAGTTCTGTCGCAGCTCCAGAACTTTGGAACAAACTTCCCAACAACACAAGGGCTGCTCCTAACATGACCACCTTTAAAGGAAGATTGAAGTCTCATCTATTTGTGAGATATTTTTATACTTAATTCTCAGCGCCACTAAACATTGTTTTACTTTGGATATAGGCGCTATGTAAATTATTTGATTGATTCATCGACTGATTCAGTTATATGTATCAGTCCATCTGTGAAGTAATTCGCAAACAATTAAGAGATCTGAACACCGTAGCTTTCACGATGCAACAAATCTTGCGCAAGATCGCGACAGTTGGAGGAGAATTATCACAGAGCATGTCGTTTAGACGACACTCAACCGACTACTATAATAGTCATCTATGTTGTCTGGTAGGTGGTGGAAGAGTCTAACCTACAACTTCCCATTATACTCGTTTTGTACTTTGCATGGCATATTATACAATTGTTAATATTATAGTATGGCTATATTGTATGCCTAGTGTGTAGGCCTTTTGGGTGTAGGCCGAATAGTTGCGTTATTATGGTTATATAATATAGCGAACTTCATTATGGGTCGGTTTACAATCATGGTATACGTACTTCACAAAACACTTCATTGCGTGGGTGACAAAAATGGTAGACTTGTAGCTATACGATGCCATATTATTGACTACTATACCAGTATTATGTCTACAGCAGAAAAAACTGTCTAAATCACTTACCTGAAATATGTCCATAATTATGTCAAGATGTGTCATTTTTGGACAAAATCACAGTCTCGCTTCACTTTTGTATATATTTGACAATGAATATCACTAAGGCCAAAACAATTAAATATGTGCTGACAATTCTAAAATAATCAATGTATAAAAGATTATTCAAAATCCAAAATATTGGATAAAATATAGTAACTTAAATATTTTTAAAATATCGTCAAACTTTTATGTCAAACTCTCCGAACTCAACATGATAAAGTATATACTTATAAATTGTTTTTTGATAAAATTATATTTTATTATAACAGACTAACATATATCTCCCAAGTAAAAAATATTTAGTTAGTTTAGAATTAGTTACTTTTCATGTGCCACATGGTCGAATGTTGCTAACGCGAATTCCCCGAAAAAGGCATGTATGCAATTTGCACACCACAGACCCCAAAATATTTTTAAAAAAAGTTTGTGGCTTGACGCCTCAAAACTTTTCACATTTTATCATTAACTTGTTAGCAATTGAAAAATATTACGGACGAACCTTTATTTTGGACACCCAGTGAGACAACGTTCGTATACCTATTGCAGTAAAACAACCCTTATCGCCTATGTCGGGATCATCATGTTCTATGCATGAATGATCACGGTCGACGAGGTTATTTTGTAGATAGATTGTTGCCATGGCTCAGCCATCTCCAATACACAACCGAGTCACATGAAAGACTTTAAAATGGGTCATACCAGTAGCGTAGCTAATGTAGATCCCCACATATTTTTTTTTTTTTTGGGGGGGAACCGTGAAGAAGGTGAAAATATCAAATTGGAGAGAAAATGAAAATATTATAACCAGAACAGTTATTGACACAGGGTGGACCACACTCTTCCGCTCAACAGCGGGACCAGCGGGGTGACGGGTGGGCGGGTGATCCCCTCGCCGGGGAGCACTGACCATATCATCGGGGTATATATTTTTTTTATAATATCCTACACAGTTGTACATAACATCCGGTGTGGTGGAGAAGTGGTACCATGATTTCTCCGACGAGGGAGATAGCTCCATAAGTCGACGGGGGCATCTTCTCTGACGAGGGTTACCTTCTCTGACGAGGGTTACCTTCCCCGACGCGGGAAATCACCCCTGTCATAGAAGTCTTAATGAACACCCCGTTTATATTTGTGAATGCTACGTACATATTAGTCAACTTTGATTTAGAAGATGGCATTATCTAGCTAAATTATATAGCTAAATAGGTGAAAAAGATAGCACCATTTTGCATCTAAGCTCATTTGAAAGACTCCAAAAAATTCCGCGCCCGCTTCGATAGTGAAATGGGGACACAAGTTTTGACTTTCTCCTCACAACAAAATGCCCCTGAGTCATACTAACTTTTTCATGATGTACAGTCCATACATGGGGTATAAAACATGGTGATATATCTAGAATACAATGATCCATGTCTATGAATGCTGCCACAATATATTCCGCTGTTAAAACGGGCTTGTAAATTCACATAGTTATTAGAAATATTCACGTATCGAGTCAATGAATTAAGTAACTGTGATGCAGTCAGTATATTCTTCAACATACTCGAATCAGCCCATTGTGACAGTTAATATTCCATTGTTAGCTTTGTCATTTGTTATAAACACATCAGAAAAAATAACTGCATAGGCAACGAATAGATTAACAATGCAAAATTCGGTTAGAAGTTAAAACTTATTAAACATTTAGTATTATATTATGCAAACAATGCAAACATATTGTATAGTTACACCCGATGTATTTGTTAGCATTTACATGCATACATATATCATGCCACATGCATTAACGTGTGTCAACGGTAAATCAATTAGATTATCTTAATAATACATAATTATATATATATAACTCTGAACATTTATATATTAAGAGTAGGTTTAATATCTTTTTATGCATAGCGACTCTATTGTCATGCATTTGTACCAACCATTTTAGTATATACGGACGGTACTTTTAAATCATCAATATCAGGAAGTGTACGATATATATGTACCGGTAATGGGTATATCATGTATACCAGTATGTGGAGATGTGTACCAATGCATTTCTTAAGATGCTGTTTTCAGCTGCACTTTATCTACACCATTTTTATTATTATATCTCTTTTACTCTCCGAGGCTGGCCTTATAATCTTTATTTTTATATAATAATATGCCCCCTCAAATGCATTTGATGGAAACCTCATAGTTGTAGGCCTATATTATGTTGTACAGGAGTATACCATTTATAATTGTACATTAGCTTAGTAGTCATTATACCTGTTATGGGAAATCTTCATTGTAAAAAGTATGTATAGTAAATTAAGTCATAGGCAGACCCAGGGGTCCAAGTGGTCAGGATCCTCCCCTTTTTTTTGATGGGCAAAAAATATATAAAGCACTGTTCAAATCAGAAGGCTTTGTTGCCATCTTAAGAACAACTAACTGTGGATATAATTTATAAATATAAATAATATTTATATTTTTAAATTAAATCCTCGTGTTATTTCGATTTCTAATATTTTTGGCATGATCATTTAATTATTACTCGTCGATGTCGGTTCGCCTTCTAACACGCAAGTATAAGACCATGCAAGAGTAGTACTGTATTCGCCGTAATGCAACTCAATCTAGACATCTTGGCAACTACTTAATATAATTATTATGTAACGCCAATAGCTTGCTGCCAATGAGGTGGCAATCTAATGTGGAATATACATATATATGCCAAGCAGTTTAGTACCCCTACCAACAAGGGAAGTGATGTTAACACACACATATTGCCAGTCTCAATCTTTATTGGAGACTTTTGCATCATATCACATAAAAGCATGGCTGATTACAAAATGTCACGACACCGCAACGGGAAGGTCAGGAGTTCGAATACGAGGTAATGACATTTATATTCCATTGCCTCTAACTGACTGGTATATCGAAGGCTTTGGGTGGCTCGTATAACCTCGATGTTGAAAAGTGACAGAACACCTAATCAATCAATCAATCCATTATGGTGAAAAAATCTTCTAGCGGGATCGCGCGGCCACCGTATTAAATAAGTGGACATTCATCCAACATACAGAATGAAAAAAATATAAAAACAACTTACTTGTTTTAGTTCGGACATAGTGTCGATATAATATTCAATATTTATTTAAAATTGCAATCTGTTAGACTGTACACCACTGTGCATGTCTTATAAAATCCTACAGTAGGGCTATAACACAATTCAAAAGACCTCTATTGACTGTCTGTCTAGTTCAGTGGGTCCCGTTAATTAATTTTCCATCTGAATTCACTTTTCTTTTAGAAAATTGATGTACCTATATCTTAAATCAGCCTCTACATATTTCGAAAAAATATTCGACGAAAAACTGAGAGGCGAGGTGAATAATTTGAGGGCCTGGTCCTTAGCAACATCGAATAAGTTATATTTCTAGATTCTTCAAGTTGGGTTGTTATTGCTATAACCAACATTTTTTCATTTGCGATCCGCTTCCCGTTTTAAACAGTGCGCTGTCAGCCAATGTATATTTAGGTTATCATTATTTAAAATAAATTACATGGAAATTGCAAAACTCGACGACAGGTTATGTTAAGTGCCATTGCATGGGGTCAAGGTGGTGCTTTAACTATAAGCTTCCACGGTCAACATTCGGAATATACAGGGTTCTAGACCGCGTCGGCCTAACTTCAGTATTTGTGGGGGTTGGATGGGGGGGGGACTCTGTGATTCTTTGTGGACTTTATTTGTGATTATTTGTGGATTTTGTATATACCCAGCAAAAATTCTGCGCTTCGCGCTGGATAAACATCATATTACAATTTCCACAAAGTTAATATATTGCACTCAAATCGAACTATATAGTACAGCGATTCTTAAATTCTGAGACGAAAAATGTTGTGCTCCGCGTCGAATAAACAACTTATGGCAACCGGATGAGTCATATCCCGATCGGACTTACATGCAGCTAGTCTTATGCACCAATAGTTTGTCCCCAGCTTACTCAATTCCCCTCCAACTCGGAGTCATTGCTCCGAACGGAGGTGGTGATCATGCCCCAGCTCATACTTTGCACACGCTATAGCTAACTTAGTAAGCCTATATGTTCAGGCATATTCGGAAGTAATCCACATACTTACTTCTGATGTGAACAACTTTCCTAAGTAAATTCATCCAAATTTAACTTGAATAAAAAGCATTACTTGGATACCACAATGTGAAGTTATAATTGAAAAGCGTGTAGGTTTCGCCCACTTCGGTGGTCACTTAATGTCTTACAATTAAAGGAACATTATGTGCCAATTGTTGTTACGTAGTTGTGCATGTTAAATGTTATTTTCCATTAATACTCGGCTTATGTACGATTTGTGCAATTTTCCGTTCTACGTTCCGGCGATTTAATTTAATTTAGTGCTAAGTAGCATTACATATTTCCCATTGGGAACGTAGCTAAAATATGTCGTAATTATAGCACCATTTTACATCTAAACGCCTCTGTAAGAGCGAAGGTTTTTCTGTATGTTACGAGCCAACTGAAGGTGGCACTCCGCTTAGATAGTGTCAGGACGCGCCCCCTTGAAAAAAAGCTGGATCCGCCCATGTAAGTTACTATCAAATGTATAGCAACCCGTTGCTGCAAAACTATGCGAGAAACAGTAAATTACAGTACACTAATTTACTGAGATTCGAGATATGACTATCAAATTTACATCAAATTTACAATATATTTATCACTGTGTCAAGCATAATGTATATTTTTTTCTTATTTATCCTAAACCACTATTATGTGACTGTATATAATTGTGTTGCAGAGAGAGAGATGTATAATTCAAATACATGATATTAGAACGTATAAACTACTGTCTTGTCAGTGTAAGAGTTAGTGTGACAAGTTTAAATCACTATCTGCATTTTGTCCATAATATTGTTGCCGAAAGTGCGTATACAACCAACCAAATACAAATACGTACTATAATCACCGATGTTCATTTTTCTTTGTTTGATAATACGACTATGGATCCACTGGGGCTCATCGATACAAACAGCAGGCAATAACAGGGATAATATCACTAAAATAGCGTGTGGAAATAGTGAAACATTATTATGGGAACATATGCGAAGTAAAAAGTTATATACATGATATATATTAGAGTACTGTATTGAATACGGTGGTTTTTAATTATACTGTACAATTACAACTATTTTCTACGGTGCTCATTCGTATTATTTTCTTTAGTTCATATAGGAAACACATTTTCGTCTAATTTGAATGTAATGGTGTTAAATATTATGCTCAGAGCCTCAAAGGACAGGAAATTGTATAAATTAAAATAATTGACATTTTCATATTTTCATGGTCGCATAGCGTCGTTAAATACATCTTAGCAGTCGTGTTTCATACGTTAAACTGTTCATTGATATCATAATCATCCTGAAAATAAATGGGGTCAACCCATGTTGTGTTTACACTGTATATACGTCCTCGCAGACTATAACTTGTACTACTAATTGACTTTAGACTGAAATACAGCTATTATTATTTGTGAGTTGCCAACTATTTGTTTTCGTTAGTAACTAACACGCTGTAGTAAAACACCCATGCAGCATACATGTATACAGTATTATGTACGGGACAATATTATTCTAGGTTTTATTTTTGTACCATGACAAAATTAAATAAATAATGTAACAGAGAAAGTATAATGTATGATTGTCGTAATCTTCTTTTTACACATTTTCTTGATTTATATTGGTATTCAGGAATCATTAATTTCGTTTAGAATACCAGTATTCGATACACAACACATAGATTCACTCTTGGATACCCTTTATATTGGCGTTCCATAAGATTTATCACAGGTCAAGTCCGCGATAAGGTCTTTCCAAAGAACGTGTGGCGCGTATACATATCTTATTGAAGTTCAAGGAACATGGATAACCTTGCAATGGAAAATGTCGGAATGTCGTCGCCAGAAACTATCTTTGCTGGAAAAGGCACGGTTTTTACACGGAAGTATGGAAAGGTTGATCCCAGGCTCTATCGGTCGCGACATATGTATTACTAGTCGATCGAGGGCAATTTGCATATTGGCAAAGTTTCAGCAAGTGGGAATTGATTAGAAAACAAGGTTCAGGATAATAAATTTATCCAAATTGAAATTCCCCAACACAATGGACATATCTGTCTATCATAATCCGCCAAATAAAAATGTACAAAAAGTAGTAGAAAGAGAGTTTTCGGCAAGGGGCAGGGCGCGGTGGGCGTCACCCGTGTTCAGCAATGTGATTGTTCTGCTATACGCACAATTGTAATTGTCTGCATTTAAATTACCCTCGTTCGACTAGTAATTTTGTTCGCGGCCCGGTCGCGAGATTTTTATTCCCATGATGGGAAGGGTCATTTTTACCATATGCCATCTGTGATTGGCCAACTATGGGCATTGTATTGGTACGTTGTATTATGTTGTACGTTTTCCGAGTGACTGTGTGTTATTCAAATGCGAAGTGCCAGATGTGACAATATAATATTAATAATTAATATAAGTTTACCCTTACCAGACTAATATAAAGACAGTATATGAGTATGTGTTTGACTCATGCATGCAGTGTACGACGTACGTGTACAAAGTATTGTGTATAATTTGTCACTGTTATTTGACCACTTGGCCCTTCCCGTCCTGGGAATAAAAATGTCGCGGCCCGGTCATAACAACCATACAAACACGTATATCATGTAACAATATGTGTAACAGTTACATAACTCTTACAGAACTCTGTGGACTTACTGTTTAGTTTGTGTTGTGTAGTTGGGCCCCATGGGGTATAACGGAACCCCCGGGCAAAACGGACCCCCTCAATATCTCGGATTTAGAACAACGCCTGCACCCAATTTGAAAGCGACTAATGAGATAAATGTCTAAAATAATGAAGGTAATAAAAAGCTTGTAATGGTATATAGGGTGGGTTTGATATGACGTAAATGTCAAAACAAAATATTTTGAACGTTTTCGTTAACATTTTAAGTGTCTATGGCATCACTGAATAACATTTTATGGCAGCGCAGTAATTAAGCAATATTTTGGTAAATGTGTTATGTTTTATTAATAATATTGACACAAATTATCATTGGCATTATGAATTTCAATTCGCTTTTCACCATGCTTGTATTGTTTTTTTTAAATGGGGAAAAACGGACCCCGGTTTGAGTATGATGAATATTTTGTGATCTTACCTTTTTATTTACTGATATGGACAATGCTTATATATATTACTAATCTCAACATAAATGAGTATAAAGTAGAGATACAGCTAGGATCAAACTTCAAATATACTAACTATATACTATTAGTATGAGTATACACTTTATATAATAGCAATGGGGTCGGACCCCGAGGGTCCGTTTTACCCGACCATTGGGGAAAAACGGAACACTTTAACGTTTCAGTTTTTGTCAAATATCAGCTGACATCGAAGTACAATCATTGTAACAACTGATAAATACGTTAGTACTCTTCTGTATGCTACCTTCGTCCATATATCAAACAACGGCGCATTTCCATTTCAATCGAAACTTTCCACATTCTGGTCCCCGTTTATTCTTTGTGGTATGAAGTGGTATAGAAGGGGTAGGGGGAGGCCGCGTTTGAGGTGGAAGGACTGTGTTGAGAGGGATTTTAGGAGGGCTGGGGGAGATGGCGATTGGAGGGTTATGGCCAT
>JAODAI010065560.1:0-11985 GCA_027575025.1 Scotoplanes globosa | reverse complement strand
TGTGGCCGAGCGGATAAGGTTGGTGGCTCTAGAAGCTATGAAGCTCAGCAATTGGGAGATCCAGGGTTCGAATCCCGTGGTCGGGTCTAGTAGTGTTGGTTTTTATCCGAGAGAAATCACGGTTTTCCCATGCGAACGACTTTCTCAAATTCAAAATATCCAAATTTGACTTCTAAATTTATAAATTGGATGACCACCCGACGTGACGGTACAATTTATAAGTATTTATACTCCATCCACTTTAGTGGTCTCCTGACATCGTTAAATAAATATGCCTTCCAGGCCGTAAGTTTTTTTTTCTTCCAGGCCGTAAGTTTAAGTAGTTCGGTTATCTTTAACTTCATTATTACATACTCTACCTGTAGTATCAAATATGTATGGCATGTATGCTGATTAACCACCGAAATGGGAAAGTATAATGACTTGTAAATTACAACTTCACGACAGGGTTGTCATCCAATTTATAATTTTAAGTCAAATTTGAATTTTCATTGAATTTGAGAAAGAAGTTTGCATTGGAAAAACATGATTATTCTCGGATAAAAAAACACACTACTAGGTCTGACTTGGGATTGGAACCCTGGATCTCCCAATTGCTGAACTTCATGACTACTAGATCCACGCTTTGCCACAGCACTGGTTAACACATTGAGTCCCAACGTCGCGTATACGTGTCATACCGTACGCTGTGCCCAAAAATTAAAAAATTGAATGAAGAATATGTATACTCCTTAGGAAATTGCTACCAATGCTAAGTAAGATCAAAAACGTTTTTGATCTTGAATATTTCAAATAGGTTAAGAGAATGCTCCGAACAGACCCTGTGGGACTCCATGTGTTAACATGTATAACAAATAGGAAGACAGGTTTGGGATTCATTATCATACTCACATACTCTGTTATTAAATGCGAAAGTTAAACATGAAGGGGCTGCTGTAAAGTCGCAACTTCAGATTTGAGTCTTTGTACACTTCTGAATAGATCCCATACTAACTTGTAAAATGTGGCATGTACCATGATATTTGATATCAAGAAGTTCAGTTACAGACCGCGGTCATGTCTATGTGCGCATATATCAACATACGTATATATCAACGTACATAACCTCATATTTTGGATGAAACATAAAGTAGCATGTTTGCGATTTTACAGCGCTTTCGTGGTGGACGGTCACATTTATATAACATTTGTAAAAAAAAAAGTGGAAGAAACCCCAAAAGCTTTGAATTACAACTTCACAGCGGGTAGCCTTTCAAATTGAATAAATTGAAAGTAAAAACAGCGGTTTTATATTCTTCCCTCCCCCCTCCCTCGGGTAACCAACTAATTAGAGTTATTTTTCTTTCTTACCCACTGTTCATCCAGTAAGTTCCGGTCATGTAGATCTTTCAGCGCTCCACACAACACCTTGAATGCACACGTTTTACCAGCAAGCGGGTCCCCTACAATCATTAAGCCGTGACGTACCAATATCATTTCATAGATCTGGAAGAAAAGTAATAAGTGAGTCCTGTCATAAATGTATTACATTCATTGATTGATTGAATAGGTTTCCTGGTCCTTTTCAATGCAGAGGTTATATTATGAGCCTCCCAAAGCCTTGGCTCATTTCTAACCTTCCGGTTTAATAGCGCCGTCCTCGGAATTTTTTCATAGTCAAGGATCACTGGATTGTTGACCATGCTCCAATCCCATACTTAGCGCAGTAGCTTTCCTGGATGATATTATAGACTCTAGATAAGTTTGGAACCATAGTGGTATAACTATTTGACCAACTATACATAAATAGGTTTATGTCAAATACAAAGGGATCACAAACATGAAGACCTCTTCTGGGTAAAATGTGTGGACACCTCACTAAGTAGGAAAGAACAATACATGCACTGCAAAGAACAGGGTATTAAATGTAGCACCATCGGTATGGAAAAACATGTCCAAACCGGGTGTTATATTTAGCACGCCGAGTGTTAAATTCAATACCGTTATTATTGGCTGTCATTATACCTACAAATGCCAGATATGCTAAAGTTAACACCAATGGTGTTGAATTCAACCCTTTGGAGTATATTTTAACCCATACGGATGGTGTTAAATTTATCACTCTGTTTTTTTTGGGTTTTTTTTTGCAGTGTAGTACATGGCCAATTGAGAAAGGGACAGGAGAACAGGACACAAAACTGCAACCACTTAAACAATCCTGGATTAATCCATACCATTCATTACATTACACAAACAATCCCTGATTCGTACATACCATTCATTGCATTACGTAAACAATCCCTGATTCATCCATATACCATTCATTACATTATGTAAACAATATACATTACATTACGTATACAATCCCTGATTCATCCATATACCATCCATTATATTACGTAAACAATCCCTGTTTCATCCATACCATTCATTACATTATGCAAACAATCCCTGATTCATTCATACCATTCATTGCATTACGTAAACAATCTCTGATTCATCCATATACCATTCATTGCATTACATAAATGATCCCTGATTCATCATACCATTCATTACATTACGTATTCAATCTCTGATTTATCATACCATTCATTACATTACGTAAACAATCCCTGATTCATCCATATACCATTAATTACATTACGTATCCAATCCCTGATTCATCCATATACCATTCATTACATTATGCAAACAATCCCTGATTCATTCATACAATTCATTACATTACGTATTCAATCCCTAATTCGTCCATATATCATTCATTATATTACGTAAACAATCCCTGATTTATGCATATCATTCATTACATTACGTAAACAATACATGATTCATCCATACCATTCATTACATTACGTAAACAATACATGATTCATCCATACCACTCATTACATTACGTAAACAATACACGATTCATACATACCATTCATTACATTACGTAAACAATCCCTGATTCATCCATAGACCTACCATTCATTACATTACGTATTCATTCATATACCCTTCACTACATTACACAGATTCAATCCATAATATTGGTGAATCTGATCGGCGATGTAAAATACACAATTATATAGTATAATACGTATACTGCAAATAGATGTTTCACTCATATTAGTATTCCTCTGTCTCATATATATGGTTATACCTGCATGTACAATGTTACACTGTGTTCATGGCGACCACCTATATATATATACCATCTATCGCCATTGGGGTATAGCTGACAGATATTTTAAAATCATACATAAATTATTAACAGGTGGGTTTTATTGAAGTTGTCTAATGCAACAATTCACAATACCAATCTCCGAGGAATACCCTTTGAGGCTATTGGCATTGTGGTCATGTATGTATGTGTATGCATGCATATCAACTGTTCCAGCGTATATATATATATACTACAATACCCATGATGTTAAGTTACCTAAATATATTAAAAGAGAGTTATGTCTACACACACTGAATTAACTCCTATGTATGTTGCCATTAAGATTAAATACAACAGCATGCACCCTTTAAGATTTTGAAGATAATCCTATAGTTGTATTTAACAGCATATCCTTGCTGTTTAATATTACGCCGCACCTCGTGATTTTTTCCTTGTCAAAGACCACTCGATAGTTGACCATACAGGTCGAGAATATAGCTATATAGTTTACCTAATATAAGGCGTAATTGCATCAACTACGCCTATATTATCTGAGCATTCGAAATAAATACAACTTCTAAACAATAGTAATACCTGTCAGATGACTCCAATTAAAACTTATCCTTCTTATGTCAATTATAGCTTATATGTTTCAACAACATCACCTTAGTGTAATGTATTTATCATAGAAACACTAATATGTAATAACATTTCAGAAATGCCAAGGCTCTATTTCAAATAAAGTACTCACCCTAATGCATTATGTATTGTAATTATTATTGGTACACAGATATCAGTACACCTTTTTCATTCCTTGTTGTGGGTAGAATATATGCGGTCATGATTGCGTGTGGGCGTGTGTGTGGGTGGGTGTGTGTGACGCTGGCTGGTAAACACGATGCAGCAAAAAGCCCCATAAAGATCTTACGGTGGTTGACCTCAATGGGTACACGGACTCTATTGTTTTTTTCGGGCAGTTCAATGGTCATTTGAGGTCAGTAGAGGTCATAAACAGTTGTTAAACTGATTAATCCAACCGAGGTATAAATTTAGGACATAGTAGATCACTACCAATTCTAACTTTCTTAGATAAAACGAAATTATTTCGAGAAGGTCAAATGTCACTTAAACTGAATAAAATTGATAAGTGCGGATATGAAGGTCGTGGGAACTTGCCGTTTTTTAAATCAGCACAACAATATACACCCAGTGCACAAGGTTAAAAGGTCAAAAGGTTAAAAGGTCAAAGGTCACATTGAAGTTCAAGCAAATGTGATGCACCATGACAGACCAATTATTTTTTCTGCTCTAGATCATATTGAGATATTAGTGTAAACAGAAAGAAGATATCAACAGCATTATTTAGACACAAAAATCAAGAAAACGTTAATTTTCTCTCTCTACCTCTTGAATCTCTAACAAGGGGTAAAGAAGCAAATGTTAACTGACAGCCGCATCATTGACCAAAGCCTTCCATCTCCCTCTATCCATGGCCACGGCCCTCCAATCTCCATCCCCACCAGCTCTCATAAAATCCCTCTCAACATAGTCTTTCCATCTCAAACGAGGTCTCCCCATATATCATTTCTACCAACATCCACTTACGACGTGTTCAGTGTTTGACCTCAAATGACCTTTGACCTCCACCAAAAATAACACATGTCTTGTATTCATTGGGGTCAACCTTCATAAAAAGTTTGAATAATGTCGTAGGCTAAATTTTGGAGAAAACGTATTTACACGCCATTTATCAGGCTATTTCTGTACTTTAGTTGTAATTGGCCATACGTCACAATAGTCTTGATAAAGACGTTTACAAAAAAATTGGCGTCCTAAATTTGAAAATTTCAAACATCAACGTATTCATATTGTATGTTTTACACACTACACAACGAAACAAGTCATCTCTTATGATTTACAGTTATGCTAAACATTATGGAGTTTTCAATCTAGCACTATATAAAAGTTTCTTAGTTTTGGGAGCTTCTAGTAGTAATTTCTTATAAAAGAGTTTCTCATAAAAATCGTGTATTGGTCGGAAATAACAAATCAGTGGATTTCATACACGATTTGATTGATTGCATGTCCTGGTTCCGACAACGACAAGGTTATATGAGCCACCCAAAGTCTTTATACCAGATAGACCGTGAGTCACTGGAATAAAGTCATCACCACCGTTCGTATTATAACTGATGACCCAAGTTACGATCACAATTCCAACGCTCTATATCGTAGGTTAATTTCACTGCACACCACCGACACTCACTCCATTCCATTTAACGCGAAATTCTTCCAATATATCGACATTTAAAAAATATAAGTTACGTAAATACAGGAAATAGGATCCCAATCCCATATTTGTTCTCATAATATGAACCCGACCTCCATCAGTAAATGAACTCCCCCGCCTTATGGGCCCCTGGGCAAGGGTTGGGGCCTACCGTAATTCAATATTTACTTTTTAAAACACAATCTGTATGAACACACGTTTCGGTGTACACCGTTCCAGTCATTGTCCACTTGCTTGGAGAAAAAATACTTCCTAAAACGATCAACAAGTAGGCCTAATCTGTGTGTAACTCAAAATCACGATCTCATGAATAGTCTTATAAATAACGGTCTTGTCTGTTTGCCCCAGATAAGTTGATCATGCAGTTAATACTGCTTCGGTCGCCACATAACAAATCCATTTAACCCATGCATTTTCCATATATTTCCCCAAAACTTTTCCCAATTCGTTTTCATGACCTATATTACGTAGATCCATTTATTATTTCATTTTATTCTTTCAATATCTAATTATTTGCGGTCAGTTGCCAGAGGAGGACTTATATCTACATAATGGAGATGTTAACAGTATATACTATGTTTTAACTCTACAGTAAAGTGTTATTGCAAGTCTAAATTGGCGTTGGATCATCAATGGTTGGGGGCATACACATTCCGGTTAAAGCATGTGTAGCTTGCGAAAGTATACGTCTGAAGGCTACCCCGAGGCCCGGGTACCGCAGCATTGTATTTTCGTAAAACGTGAGGAGGATTTTCATAACATATACAAAAGTGACCAATATCTAGTGTATGCCCAGAAAATGATGTTATGTATATCAAGTTAAACAATTTACGTACTAGGTGACCGATTTTTGGTTACGAATTTTACTGTTCATTAACTTATCTTCCTCGTGACATACTTTAACCCTCTGATTGCCAGTGCCTGTTAACACGCACTTGAGGGAGATCGAATTAAATGTAACTGGCTTCGGCCACATAAATATCGTAGCTGCCTGCGCGCAGGTACCTGGTAATTTCACCACGCAAATCTAAAAAATGCCACGGCCGGTCTGGCGTGCCGGGTAACCTACCACCGGCCCTCAAACCTAGGTCAAGATTCACCGTGAATTTTCACCAGCATAAAAAATGATATAACGTGAATCTTTAACTAATGTACCAGTGATATGTGATGAATCTTGAACTAATACTTCATATCTGAAGTGAACAGGTACACAGTCAAATACATGTCTTGTTGTTGGGTTTTTAATTTCAGAGGTGAATCTTGAATTAACAAAATAACAATTCTGGTGAATCTTTGATTAAAAACTATCATACATTTGTGAACTTGCGTGAGGCTCTTGACTCGGTGATATATTGACGAGTGAAATAGCTTGCCAGAGTCATTTGTTCACGTAGTTAGTGTCAATGCATTTTAATAAGAATGGTCTTGATAGATATTTTTGTGACTGTAGACGGGTTTAGGTTGTCCACTGGGTGATGGAGGTTCATGATCATATTATGAGGACTATGTCCTTGCTGATCCAAGGCTTACTTAACTTAACTTAACTTAGCATGTCTTGTTGTTGGGTTATTAATTTCAGAGGTGAATTTTGAACTAACAAAACTAACAATTCTGGTGAATCTTTGATTAAAAACTATCTGATTATCATACATTTGTGAATTGGCGTGATGCTCTTGAGGGAGTGGGGTTAATATTACGATTAATAGCTGCATACAAGCTCTATCAACTGAGCTGGGCGGGAGTAGAACCGCGGCTTAGTGGCGCTACGCTCCTACATCAGTACGTCTGGGGTTCGATCCCCGGTTGGACGTGTACATGGGATGGCCATGCCTACGACTAGAGGCTTCACCCCGGTATTGTCCCATTGCCACATTGTCCGTTCAGTACCTCACAGGGCCGTTTTTAAAATGGGTACCCTAACGTGAAATGTTGAAATAAATAAAGCGGGTAGGAGGACCTAAATGCTGTGGAGCATGTTCAAAGAAGGGCTACTAAATTAGTTAGTTCCATTAGTTCTATATCGTACGAGAAACGATTAATTTATTTAAAACTCACAAGTTTGAAACTTCGTCGTGTTCGTGGTGATCTTATTCAGGTATGGTTTGGATACATTGAAATTCAATGATTTATTTAAGCTATCTGATTTATTCTGGTACCACAGTTCATAGTACAAGGAGTATACTGGTCTACCAGGTTAGATGTTAGAAAGTATTCGCTTCTCATGTATAGAGTTATTGATCAGTAGAATGACTTTCCAGAGTCATTGGTTCCGTAGTTAGTGTCAATGCCTCTAAATAATGGTCTTGATAGGTATTTTTGTTATCGTGGACGGGTTTAGGATTTCCGCTGGTTTAATGGAGGTTCGGAGGATCATAATACGAAGACTGTGTTCGTCCTTGATGATCCTTTCCTTTTTAGCCTAACTGTCTTAGACGTTCATTCACATCGTGTCTTTCGTTTCTTGCTTTCGAGCATCATTTGACAGTTATTTGCACCCGTTCACATTTTGTTTATGGAAATCCAATTAAAACAAAAACATACTGGGACCATCTTCCTGCGGGGGGTCAATATTTACCCACACCAATATACATATGGAACCATAATCATTTATTCACCTATTTAACGTTCACATATATAATTACATGTTTATAACTTTTATCGGACTGCTGAAATACTTCCTTAATTTCATGACGGTAAGGCCAAAGTGGGGGATGTCATATAGGCATATACCGTAAATTACACCTCAACGATGTTCAATTAAATTGAAGTCAATTCATTGTATTTTTTTAATTTTGAGAAAAATGTTCGCATGGCAAAACCGTGAATGTTTCTCAAATAACAACCCACGTGCACTACTAATACTAGGCCCGATCCTGGATTCGAACCAGGATCTAATAATTGCTTTATTCAACCACCAATACATACTTCAGTCAATTTAAAAATACCCCCTCCCCGTATCGTCAGAGATTTTTTATTACTAGTCGAAACTATGGTAATTTGCATACAGACAATGGCAAATTTACGTTGTAGAGCAATCACATTGCTGAAAACAGGCAACGCCCACCTTACCACGCCCCTCGGGTAAAACTCACTTTGTGTTACATTTTCCTACATTTGGAGTACGGATTACGAAAGACCGATGTCGATTATGTAAAGGGGACAAAAAATTTAAGAAATTCCTGATCAGTAAACCTTGTTTTCTAATCAATTCCCGTTTTCTAAAATATTGTCAATATGCAAATTTCCCTCGATTCGACTACTAATAAAAGTATCGCGTATCGTCAGAGGAAGGCATGTGTCATACAGATGATGGGATAGTTTTGGCTCACTGTATATAATAAAGCCTATCTCCTGGAAGAAAACTTATCAGTTAATTATAAACCAGCCAACAATGAACAATTAATTATACAACTAAGCCGACATTACCACACGAATCAGCCAAAGTAGGCCCTATATTAAATGGTGTTTCGACAACTTCCCATCAGGAATCTCATTATTTTACAAATCAATAAATTGTACAATTATAGTAATGCTTGTATTTATCGCATCCTACTTTATATCTTTTATGATTGCATGATTACTATATTAACTTATTATCTGTTCCTATAAAGTTATATTATGCCATATATTCAATCCAACTACTTTGACAAAATTGCTCTTCCATAAATGCTTTATGGACATACAGTTACTAATCCCTGAAATTACCAACTCTATCTGTTGACCAAACTAGGCACAAAAGCAGGACGTCTACACCGACAAGTGATATCCACCAACAATACCATAATAAACAATACAATTTGAATTGGTATAATTAATGAAGCGTGTCCTGTATACAGAACTGATATTATTGCTGCACGCATGAGCAGGCTCGCAGGCTGTGCTGTGAGCTTCGGACTGCAGATTAGGTGGCGGGACCTTTCAAGTATAAACACTGGGATGCGATAAACTGTCTTCAGCACAACAAAAGGAAGTTTACGACATCATTACGTCACAGGCAGAGTGTGAAGGTCTTGGACTACAAATTACTCATTCCTGTCTGGGATGTTTTGTAAGCTGTTGTGACGTTTGACACACAATACCCAGTTCACGGTACGGTCGGTGGTGCGGTGTATAAACTTAGAATACTGCAAACGTTTATCGCTGGTTTCCATCTCACTAGTAGTTGTGTATGGATGCAGAGAGGCAAGACAGTTTCAACTTTTCATGTACGTTTCTGATATAAGACTGACATAGTTTATATCAAAGCTAAAAGTTGCAGTAAAGTGAAATAGACCGACCAATAATACATTTCCATTTCGGACTGACCACCTCAATCACATTACCAGACAATGATTGATTAATACTTTGGGATATCTTTACCTGAAAAATAGTGTAAAACAAAGTTAACTAAATCAACAAAGAGCAGCAATACCTTGTTTTGCAGTTTGGATGTACTTAAACTTAAGCCTGAAGTTAATGCTACAATTGGACAAATTATCGTAATCGGACTCAATTTTTCCAACCGTCAGCGTATTTAAGAAATCATAGGGCCTGTGCCGAACTGGACTATATATTTCCCAGTCACACGAATATTTTCAGAACAATGTGATTATAGACTTTGAGTTTTTTATCGGCAGTAACATTCGGAGTTTTATAAACTGCAACAAACATTCCTAAAGTACACGGGTTCAAGTTGTTGGAATAATATTGTATTTGAGGTAGCATTGGTGATCATGGTGCGTCTTCGTCTGAAGGAGATATGCTTGCTGGTGATACTGTGTCTGCTGCTTCATATAACAGGAATTAAGGCATCGTGGTGGTAAGTTGGCCGAAATATTATATTTTTATATGACGCTGTGAAATTACTTATTTCCTGATATTTAATGAAATATATATTATCACCTTAATATTCAATATCTTGGTACAACTATATAATACCCCGCCATGGGTGTTTCATTGTCTTTGCAAACGGCATTGATATAGTCGTAATATCAATAATAGTAAGTTACTCAATATTTTTTTAATATGGGTGGCCTTGCTAGGTTGATTATGGTGTCGAGTATCTTATTGTCTATCATGATTTTATGATTAATGTACTTCTTACTTTAGGGTCATTATTATCCACAAAATTACAACTAGCTCTGGAGTAGCCTATATAACGTATCCATATAACGTACGGTCGTGCAGAACGAACAAAATGTAACTAACCTAAATTAATACCATAGGCCGAAAACATGTCTAAACGATTAATACAATAAATGTACGCCTAAAATATATTGGAATAAAATCTGAGAAGCATAAGGATAAAAGTGATTTTTTACATGACAAAATGACTGGAATTAAGACGAACTCATTGTGGCTCTTCGGTTTCTGGAGACATTGTCTAGGAAACTGACTTTATATATTAGAAATATCTTAATTTGAATACATTACAGCATCAATTATGAACCTATATATTGCAGGTGTTGTTTTGTATATATATGAGAGAGAATGGTATGATGTTTTTTGTGTTTAACAAATAGGTCTAGCATTAGCAGTATAATATGTATACATACTATGCAGCCACACTATAAAAGGGTTCTGCCGCACGGGAAGATGTGTAAGCTAAGTAACAAAAGGATCAGCAATTAAGGATCATAGTCCTCATAATTTAGATCCCGAACCTCCATTACCCAGTGGACATCATAAACCCATACACAGTCACAAACATACCTACCTGAAGGGTGATCTGTTCTATGAACCCTATACTATTAATAGTACTACCTCCTTGGTTTAATATGTCACAACTTGAAGTAATCCTGTGTTTCCAATTGTCAACCCAATTACATGCTCATTCACCAATTATAACAGTTGGCACACGAATTAAACTTTACCTTCCTACGACATAACTAAACTACACATTACGTCATGGTTATACATGTCATTGGTGGCGTCAAGATTTGCTCGACTGGGGATAAAATCCTCGACCAACATGGCCAGCTTCCCGGACGGGTTTCAAACTAATTATACATTAGTGATAATAATATTGTGAGCATTTATGAAGGCAAAACTGTTCCAACCGTTCATTTATTTACATGAATATAAGGGGAAAAAAGACGAAGTAAAAAAATCCCCGCGTAGTATATTCCCCTTTCATGCGCTGGCGCCACACAGTGTATACAAGCTCTCTCTTTGTAGTGAATAAAATACGATGTGATTTTTGGTTGTAAATAATGGATTATACATTTTCAACATTTTTTTGATTTATTTGTTAAATTTCACATTATAAGCTATATAGTTATTCTTACTTGGAAAAACAAATTATTGGTGCAATAACGATGTTGCATTATAAGAAAAGAAAATTGAAACCTAAATAATGAAATAGTCCACAATGCCTTCATTAATACAAGATAAAGGAAAAACAACAAACAATATAACTACCAATGTGTATCAAAAATCATACTCAGTACATATTTGAAGTACTGTATACACTTTGTATTATAAGAAACTATAGGGTTAGGTCATAGTAACCCAGCTAACATAATAATGTTTTTATAACGTTGATAAAACATTATGACTAATGTTTTTAAAACGTTCTCTAATCAAG
>JAODAI010065559.1:0-17965 GCA_027575025.1 Scotoplanes globosa | reverse complement strand
AATTTTCTTAACGTTAATCATATGGAGCTCTCCAGTTGGTTTTCCCAAACACTATAAAGTCGTTTTGGCGAGTTAACTTTCTCGAATTTTTTCCAGCTACCTTCTGATACCCTGTCACGGCGATGATGTCCAAGAAAAATCCGAGCGTTTTGATGCGATCTCAGACCCAGGTATGCGCGCGTGAACCATTTAAGTATGGCGATAAATGAGGTTAATTCATGGTGCTGATAGTTCCTGCCAAATTGCAAATTCTTCGCGGAAATTCTGTAACGAAGTCCACGTACGCTTGAAATCTTTATCGTTTTTGATCTGTTCCCGGACAACCTGACCCCAGGATTTTTTATAAGCAGACATAAGTTCATTGGGCCAGGTTTTCATATTAATACCCAGCTTGGTGAACTGTTTTAGGGCGCCAAACTGACGGGCGTCGGCAAAAGTTAATCCGCGCCGGATGTTATCCCCGCAGGCTATTTCGAGTTGTGTTTTGATCGCGCTCGGAAGATCGTTCCACGCGTCTTTGTTGATCATCAGATCAAACAGCGTAGCGGGTTGGTGCCAGCCCGGAAAGTACACTGTATCGGCAACCCGATGAAGACCGAGAGCGTAGTCCGTTGCGGGTTGAGAAAATTCGGCGGCATCGATTGCACCGGATTTCATGGCGACAACAATGTCGTCATTCATGAGGACATCTGTGGTTACGCCTAGTTTCTCCATCACTTTTGCACCCAATCCGGAAATACGCATGCGTAAGCCAGATAACTCTTTGGTCGACGATATTGATTTCTTGAACCATCCCGACGCCTCCTGGGATGTTACCCCGCAAAGCAGACTGTGAATGTTATGCCGATCATAAATATTTTCGAAAATTACTTTGCCGCCACCTTGATAAAACCATGCCAGGTATTCGCGGGCATGGGGTCCAAAAGGTACGGATGAAAAAAGCTGTAGGCCTGGGTTTTTAGCTGCCCATAATGCAGGTGAGGAAAACCCCGCTTGAATGGATCCTGAACTGATCGCATCAAACAGATCTTGAGGCGGAACAAGGGTACCAGGTTCATGGAACACCATTTTAAATTTGCCATCCGACAGCAAACTCAATGTCGTCTCAATTTGTGTCGGTAGTTCACCTAATACTGGCAATGAACCTGAATATGCGCTGGTCATTCTCCATTGAATGACCTCGGGTTCGATGGGTGCTTTTGGAGATGTTTCAGTTTGGGCACGCACTGCTTCCTCAGTTTTAGAGGGAACAGCTATTTCACCGACTGTGTTATGCCGAACGATGTTCGGGCGCACCACCGTCGCTCCAACGATTATTCCGGCAATAATACCTATAATTATACCAATGATTGCGTGGCGCAAATTACTCTCCTGCACATCCTTAGTTTCAGTATGCCCTGAACGACAACAAAAACGCTAACCTACCGGGGAATTAGGAATAAGGTGAAACTCCCGTGGCGCCGTAATACTGCAATGCATTGTCCCGACTGAGCGATATCAGGCCTCAAAACCAGATTATGACAAGTTTTCTGGAATGCTGTCTTTCATGCCGGTAATCATGATTGTATCTTTAAATTTAATATGTGAACGATCGGTTCTCAGCGTTTGGCGTTGATGGGGCTTACGTCGTGAGAGGTGATCATGGGTCGGAAACGAAGCGGGAATCAAAACAGTAATCAGCACCAACATGGTGGTCATGAAACCTCTGACCCAAATGCAAGGATTGAGACATTATTTGGCGCTGCACGTAAATCATTTGAGTCTGGGGACAATGACGGTGCTGTAGATTATTTAAACAAGATTCAAGAATTGGCCCCAAACATACCCGATGTCCTTCATTTTTTGGGTATGGTTGAGCTAAAAAGAGAAAATGCGGGTGCGGCAGTGACACACTTGCGAAAGGTCGTTGCAGCGGTAGACAATGTCCCTGAATTATGGGTTCTTTTTGGAAGTGCCTGCAAGAGCGCGGGAATGGATGCAGAAGGCATCGCTGCTCAAGAACGCGCGCTTGAGTTGAACCCCAAGTTTGGAGATGCTCATTTCAATCTAGCCCGAACCCACTTTGAACAAGGGAAGCTGGATAAAGCAGACGTTCACTTTCAGCAGGCGATTTCCGCAAACGCACGGGACCTCGATGCGATTTTCGAATATTCGAAATTACTACTCAAAAAAGAAAATTTCGATCAAGCGGGAAAACAGTTACGAAAAGTGCTGGCTATGGATGATTCCCATATGGAGGCGAATTCTATTCTCGCGCATTTATTAGCAAAGAAGGGTGACCTGCAGGCCGCTACCAAACACATCATCTGCGCGATCAAAAACAGTCCTGACGATCCGGAATTTTTCAACCAAATTAAATTTTTTCTAAAAGCATCGGAACGGGCCCTTGATGGTGCGCCTCCCGCTGAAATTAGCAATGTTGCCGACCTAAGAAAAGTTTTTCCAGAGACACCAGAACTCGATCACGTGGAGTATTGGCTTGAAAGTTTTTTTCCGGACCGGGTTGAAGAGGCGCACCGGGTTTTTAATGAGAAACTAAACCGAAACCGCAATGATCTTCTAAAACTAAACAAGGGCACTGCTAATAAGTCAGCGAAAGAAAAATTTAAGACGCCATTTAACACGTCCGTGGCATTGATCCATTGGGGGAGAAGTGGTTCCGGGTTTCTTCATAGCCTGATGGACAACCACCCACAGGTGTCGACTTTACCGAGCTTTTATCTCATTGATTTTTTCGGGCGCGATACATGGAGAGAGATTGCGTCAAGTGACCCCGATATTCTGATCGAACAATTTTGCGCCCTGCATGAAATTCTTTTTGATGCAGGCATATCAAAACCGCCTCCAGGGTTTCGATATAAATCATTGACCGATTTTGGTGCTTTAGAGGGGGGCACGACTATGGGACCGTCTAGAGATCAAACGTTGACCCTGAACCGAGATAAGTTTTCTCAAACCCTTAAAAATCTTCTTGCCAGCAACAAACAAATCAATCCAAACGATTTTTTTCACATGGTGCATGTTGCATTTGATCTGTGTCTCGATCGTCAGGGAGCGGATCTTCTGTTTTATCATATCCATAACCCTGACAGCTGCGCATTAAACAATTACCTTCAATGTCAACCAGACAGCAAACTTTTATTGACTGTTCGAGAACCCCTACAGAGCTGCGAATCGTGGGCCGGTAGTAAGGATTACTTTGGGGCTGTTCAATGCGTCCTCGAATTTTTATATACGTTCGGGTGGATTGAATTTAAAGGCCAGGACAGTCGGGGCATCCGCTTGGAGGACCTAAAGCTAGACACTGAAAGAACCTTGAAAGAGCTTTGTGTGTGGTTGCAAATTGATGACCATGAAAACTTGCGTTCACCAACATTTCAGGGATTGGAATATTGGGGCGACCCAAGTTCAATAAAGTTCGGTCGTACGCGGCCCGTTATAGGTTTCGGTGACGACAGGTTTGATCCAAAAACTGATCCAATCAAACGCAAAGTTGGATTTTTCTTCAGTGATCGGGATCAATTGATATTGCGAACCCTTCTGTATCCGGTGCGAGTCTTATACCGCTACCAGGAACCAGATAACGAGCAATTTATCAGAGACCTAAAAACCATAAAGCCGATGTTGGACGAACCCATGGATTTTGAGCGTAAACTGGCGCGCGATTTTTCAGGAAAACAAATTAGCCTGGAAAGAAATATTAGTCGTCTGTGTTTGCGAAACGCGTTACATGACCGCTGGGAAACGCTAGATACTCATGGTACTTACCCCAATATGGTCAAACCACTTTTTGAAGGAAACATCTATTGATGACTGGTGGCATTCGTATGATAAAACATGCGCCGATCATTTGGTTGATGGGGCCGACATCGGCCGGCAAAACAACCTTGGCAAACGCCGTGATGGCCCGAATTCAACAAGAATACCGAGATCTCATCGTTCACTGGGACGGCGATCAAGTTCGTGACCTGATGGGTGATAAACTGGGGTTTTCGGAACAGAGCCGGATGCAGGTCGTGCGCGGCTTGGTTACGATATCCAGGACAACGTCTATGTCAGGGGTGCTGACCTTGGTATCCGCCCTTACCGCGCATCAGGACGCTCGAAATCTTGTCGCTGAGATGTTGCCCGATCATATTAAGGTATTTGTCCATTGTTCGATTGATATCTGCGCCGAGCGTGACCCTAAAGGGCTGTATCGCCGGGCTAAAGCAGGCGAAATTGATACATTGATTGGATACAACACGAAGTACGAGCCGCCGATCGACGCAGACCTGTCGATTGATACATCGCAGGCGACAATCGATGAATGTGCCCAACTACTTATTGAATTCCTGGAATCACGGCATATGTTGCACGAACCGATGACAGACGTTCGCGATCAAGGAATATCAAATACATGAGAAATATAAAAATTCTCTCGACGTTGGGGCCCAGTTCGATGAAGGAAGATGTCATCAAGGCTATGATGGAGGCGGGCGTCTCCCTTTTTCGGATTAATCTTTCGCACACGCGTCTCGATGATCTGGAAGGCGTGATAGAATTTATTCGAGGCTGTACCAACGTGCCCATCTGCCTTGATAGTGAAGGCGCGCAGATACGCACTCAAACATTGGCGGACAATACTGTTCAGATGAATGAAGGGGCTGAAGTCCGCTTACATTTTGATGAGGTCGTGGGAGACCAAAATTACCTGTCTTTTCACCCCGTTGGTATCGCGCGGGAGTTCAAAGTTGGTGACCTGATTGATATTGATTTTCATGGCGTCCAATTAAAGGTTACGGAGACGTCGGACTCTTGGTGTTTGGCGCGAGTCGAGAAGGGCGGTAAAATGGGCGAGAACAAGGCTGTTGCCCTTGGCCGGCCCGTCGCGCTTCCTGCAATGACCGAAAAAGACATTGGCGCTGTTGAGATAGGCCGCCGTTTAGGGATAGATCACTATGCCTTGTCGTTTGGCAACAAACCGGAAGACGTCGAGGAGTTTCGCGGTCACATTGGTGACGATGCCTTCCTGATTACCAAAATAGAAAGCATCAAAGGTATTCAGAATCTTCGGGCTATTGCTGATCTCACGGATGCAATTCTAATTGATCGCGGGGATTTGTCCCGCGAAGCCCCTATCGAGAAAATTCCATTTCTTCAGCGCCGTATTATTTCTACCGTCAGATCGCGGGAAAAACCGGTCTATGTGGCGACCAATTTACTTGAATCGATGATAGACTCTCACCAGCCAACGCGGGCGGAAGTGAACGACGTCGTCAGCACACTGGAAATGGGTGCCACTGGGTTGGTGCTGGCGGCCGAAACGGCGATCGGCGATCATCCTGTTGGTTCGGTAAAAATTATCCGTCAGTTGATCCGAAATTTTGAGCGCTGGACGCCCAATACCAGCTTTGCAGAACTGCTGGAAGACGCTTAATTAGACAAAAATCGCCCAATCTGGCGGCTTTGAAATAATGGTCGGGAAGAGAGGATTCGAACCTCCGACCCCGTCGTCCCGAAGATCGCACGTTGGTAGACAATTCAATCCTGTTTGTCAAAATTCCCCATTTGTTCCGGGTCAATGTTTTCAATGGGTTAGCGACCCCCTGACAAACTTTTTCGGGGGTTTTCGTGCCTGATCCCCGCCGAAACATACCAGAAGAATTGAGAGACTTGTCTCGTGATGTTCGCCGAATTGGAAACGGCTTTCACACCGACCCTGAGACAATTGCAATCCAAAAAGATGAAGTCAGTACCAAACTGTTCAAGCTCGCCCGACAATTGGAGTGCGGTGCATGAGTGGATTGGGAACGGTTTCGGCTCAATCGGTTGCGAACTCCCTTGGCGGTGCATCGCAATACCCAGGAGGGTGGAAAGCAAAATGCCCAGCCCATGAAGACGGCCACGCCAGCCTGACGGTTTCGGAGGGGGATCGCGGTCAGTTGTTGGTCAAATGTCATGCTGGGTGCGAGCAGAATGACGTAATTGAGGCTCTTAAGGTCAAACGCCTATGGCCGCAGCGTGAGCAGAAAAGCAACATTGGGACTACCTACGATTATCACGATGCACGAGGCAATTTACTTTTTCAGGTGGTCCGGCTTGTTCCAAAATCATTTCGTCAAAGGCGAAAAGGTCCGGATGGCAACTGGATTTGGAGCCTAAAGGGGATCGATCCCGTTCCTTACCGGCTCCCTGACATACTGGCAGCAGATCCCAAGGAAACGATTTTAATTCCGGAAGGGGAAAAGGATGTTGATAACCTTCGCCGCCTCAATCTAACAGCTACGACAAGCCCCATGGGTGCCGGGAAATGGCGCAGCTCGTATACGAAATACTTCAAAGACAGGCACGTTGCCCTCTTGCCGGACAATGATAGCACCGGGATCAAACATGCGAAAAATGTAGCTTCGGTTCTATCTACTATTGCAGCTTCCGTACGGATCTTAGAATTGCCCGGCCTGAAAGATAAAGAAGATGTATCCGACTGGTTGGCCCGTGGTGGCAAAGCCCAAGATCTTATGGACTTGGTGAAAGGTACCCCAGTCTGGCAGGAACTTATCTCAGTAGACAACCCGCCTTTCGTTAAGTTGATTGACCCCATCACTCTTGCTGGCGAACCCATCCCAGAGCGAAAATGGTGCGTTCCAGAGTGGATTCCTGATGGCTACGTTACCGCTCTATATGGTGACGGTGGCCTCGGGAAAAGTTTGTTGGCGCAACAACTGATAACTTCGCTGGCTACAGGCAAGCCGTGGATGGGTATCCCAATCGAAACCCGAAAGGCAATCGGAGTGTTCTGTGAGGATGATGAGGGCGAACTACATCGGCGTCAGTCTGCCATCAACGTCGCCTATGACATCGATTTTACAGACCTTGAGAACATGAAATGGGCCTCCCGGTCAACCGAAGACAACATCATGATGAGGTTCGATGGGTCCGGACAAGGATGCGTCACAGATTTTTACCAGTCGATATTATCAGCCGCCAAAGGCTTTGGTGCTCAATTGGTGGTCATAGACACCGCCGCCGATACCTTTGGCGGAAATGAGATTATTCGCCCACAAGTGCGCCAGTTCATAAGTCAGGCGCTGGGAAAACTTGCCAAGGAAATTGATGGGGCGGTTTTGTTGACGGCTCATCCATCTGCCATGGGCATGAAAGAAGGTAGTGGGTTCAGTGGTTCCACTGCCTGGAACAATTCGGTCAGGTCCAGGCTTTATTTGAAGAAGCATGACGACCATGAAGACCGCGATCTTCGTATTCTGGAAAAGCTTAAATCGAATTATAGCACAACAGGAGATCAAGTTTCTTTGCGCTGGCAAGAGGGGGCATTCGTCGCGCAAACTAAGTTCACTGGAATGGTTGCGGCGATCCAGAAGGGAAACATAAAAAGCCTGTTCGTTGGATGCCTGAAAACGTTGATCGAGCAAAAGCGATTTCCATCGCACAAAAGCACCGCAAGAGACTTGTATGCACCTGTTATGATGAAGACCTTAAGCGCCACTGAGGGCGTATCAAGACGCGAACTTGAACGTGCAATGTTTGATCTGCTTGAGACAAATGAGATCGAAATCAAGCTGACTGACGCACGGCCATCCAAGCAAAGAGATTACCTTTCACCGACCTCAAATGATCTGTTTTCAGGGGGTGAACTATGAGGTGGCACACCCCGGCACACCCCGGCGAACCCTCCTGTAAGTCATTGATATCATTAGGTGGCACACACCCCGGCGAACCGTGGCACACCCTACTGGAAGTCATTGATATCATTGAAAACATGGGGGGGTGGCACACACCCCTATATATTACATATATAGGGGGCCACATAAGGCCCCCCAATATGAGAGTACTCCGCGAGGGGACTCGGCATGGCTAAGTGGCCCTATAACACAACCAGGTGGAAGAAGCTTCGGATAGCAAAACTCGGGGCAAACCCGCTTTGTGAATACTGCCTGCCAGAACAGATCACCGCCGCCAACATCGTCGATCATGTCACTGCGATCAATGCGGGCGGCAACCCTTGGGACTGGGATAACCTTATGTCGTGTTGTCAGTCCTGCCACTCCGAGAAAACTGTACGAGAGGATCATGGGTTTGGCATGAAACCAGGACGAACAAAGCGACCACGAATGAAATATCGGGGATGTGATGCCGAAGGGAAACCCCGCGACCCCGATCATTGGTGGGGATGATTATGGAAATAAAGATAAAAATCTCTGAGAGCTAAGCCGCTGAAGACCAGTGCGGGAGCACAGATTTTAGTTTCGAGGGTATTTTTTAAACGCTATTTTTGAAATTGAGGACCAAATGGGAAAACGAGGACCAAAGCCAAAACCGACCAAACTTCGCGTTCTGGAAGGCAACGCCGGTCGCCTGCCGATCAATATGGACGAACCCCAGACGGTGGGACAGGCCGTGTGCCCGGATCACTTGTCAGAGGAAGCCAAGGCCATGTGGGCGCAGATCATGGGGAGTTTGCCGCCGGGCATGATCAGCCCTGCCGACGCCCCTTTGATGTCAGCTTATTGCGAATCCTGGTCGGCCCATCGCGCCGCAACAATCGCCATGCAGAACAGCATGGATCTACTCGGCAACAATCTAATCCAGGATGGCCGCCCGTCCCCGTATCTGAAAATTATCAATGAAGCGGCGCGGACAATGGCAAGCCTGTCAACACGCCTTGGCCTGTCCCCTGCAGACAGGTCCGGGCTCAAGGTCGGTGGTCAACCCAAGGGAGCGAGTAAATGGAACGGTCTGATCGGGTAATTCAGTTCATCGAATGTTTGATGATCACGTCGGGCAAAGACGCCGGCCAACCGTTCATCTTGCGTGACTGGCAAAAGGAAATCATCCGCCAGATTTACGACCCGAAGCGCGGCGATGGAACCCGCCTGGTCCGCACCGCCTTGTTGACCATGGCCCGCAAGAACGGAAAAACGCAATTAGCTGCGGCGTTATGCCTTGCCCACCTGTTCGGGCCTGAGTGTGAACCTCGCGGGCAGATTTACAGCGCCGCCGCTGATCGCCAGCAAGCGGCGTTAATCTTCAACGAGGCCGCTGCGATGGTTCGCGCTGATCCCGAACTTGAGGCACTGTGCAACATCATCGAAAGCACAAAGCGGATTGTCCATTACCAGTCGGACAGTTTTTACATGGCCGTGTCCAGCGAGAGCCGGAGCAAGCACGGTTACAACGCCTCGGCGATCATCTACGACGAATTGGCACAAGCGCCTAACCGGGTTCTTTACGATGTGTTGGCAACCTCGCAATCAGCCCGGTCCGAACCGTTAATGCTGGTGATCAGCACCATGTCCAGCGACCCGCACCACATCATGTCGGAACTGGTTGAGTACGGTCGCAAGATCACCGATGGAACCTTGCCACCTGACCCGACATTCGCCGCGTTCATCTATGAGGTGCCGATGGATGCCGATCCATGGCTTGAAGAAAACTGGTATCTTGCCAACCCGGCCCTTGACGATTTTCGCAGCCTTGACGAGATGCAGAATTACGCCACCCAGGCCAAACGAATTCCGGCACGCGAATCCACTTTCCGAAGTCTGTATCTCAACCAGCCGGTTGACGCCGAACAGAGATTTATCAGTTCCGCCGACTGGTTCGCTTGTGGTGCGCCCGTCGATATCGAAGAACTTCGCGGACGTCCCTGTTGGGCCGGGCTTGATCTGTCCAGCACGACAGACCTTACCGCTTTCGTGCTCTACTTCCCCGAAGACGACGGCGCGATCCTGCCGTTCTTTTGGGTGCCCGGTGACAATGTCGCCGACCGTGAAACCCGCGACCGGGTGCCTTATCGGGTCTGGCGGGATGAGGGGTTGCTGGAGGCACCACCAGGCCGCGCAATCGATCTGTTGTCCATCGTCTACCGTCTGGCGGAATTATCGGGCAAGTATGACATCAAGGGTGTCGGCTTTGATCGCTGGCATATGGAAGGCTTGTTGAAACTCCTGACCGACGAAGGGATTAACCTGCCGTTGACCGCGTTCGGGCAGGGGTATCGATCCATGGGCCCGGCGGTTGATGTTCTTGAGACGGCAATCCTGGACGCCAAGATTAGGCATGGGAACCATCCGATACTTTCGTGGAATATGTCGAACGCGGTAGTGGTCCAGGACCCCGCCGGAGCCCGCAAAATCGATAAACAGAAAAGCATTGAAAAGGTGGATGGTGTTGTCGCGCTGGCGATGGCTATGGGGCTGCACGCCCGCGAGCCGGAACCACAAAAATTTGAATTTCACCTTCCGTTGGTGTTGTCGGTTTGAAATAATTTGACATTACAGTCATGTGACGGTATTGTCTGAATACAGTCAAACGAGGATTTTATGAAAGAACTTCCCATACGGCCATTCGAGGCACAGTTTCCCCGCAAAATTGTTGTGGAAGTAACTGGCGTTTCGACTAAGCACCTAGACAACTGGTCGAGGCGAGGAACACTGCCTGGAGACGATGTAACCCGCCCGACCGGAAAACACCGCCGTTTCTCTTTCACGGATTTGGTCGTTATTTCGGTAATGGCTAACCTGACATCATTCACAAAGATCAAGCCCGCCGATGCACTTCAAATGGTCAGTGAGGTGCCAGCCCGGTTTCGCGAAATATGTAAGCTCGGTGAAGATGGGAACTTCGCAGGCCCAAAAATGGATTACGAAATGTACCTTGTTTTTAAAGGTGACAAGCTCACCATCACCGATAATTTTTTAATTCCTTATTGGTCTGAGACAATGGATTCCCCGTACATCATAATCCCAACTGACAGAATTATTATGTCGGTCTGGACCAAATTAAGTGAAGTTTTGGGCGGTGATGTCAGCTTCATACCAGAGGAAGTGGAAACTTTTTCTGGAGGGGAGATGTAAGACCGCACCTATTTCGTAAAGCCCGCCGTGAGGCGCGCCAAGCCCAGTGTTAATCATTTAACCCGATGGAGACTTTTTATTATGAAACTAAAAGACCTACTCGAAAAACGAAGCCGTATTTCAAACGAAATGCGTGATATCAACTCCAATCCGAAAGGTGACGGCGGGGATCTGTCCGATGATCAAGCCAAACGGTTTGACGAATTGAAAACCGATCTTGAAAAACTTGAATCCAGTATCGAACGCCAAGCGACTATTGATGATTTGGAACGCCGAATGGACGGGGATCAGGTCACCGGAACCGGCGATAACAACTTCGATCAAGAATGTCGTAGCTTCTCAATCTTACGCGCTATGGGTGCCGGTATCCCAGATTTCAACGGCGATTGCGGGCGCGAACTTGAGGTATCGCAAGAACTTCAAAGACGCCTCGGAATTCAGTCCAAAGGGATCATGGTCCCGATGCAGGTTTTCGAGCAACGTGTCACGACAACCACCACACCAGCAGGTGGCCCCGCAAGTAATTTGATTGCGACCGACCACATGGGAAACCAGTTCATCGATCGGTTGCGGGCAAAACTGGTAATTCGCCAGCTTGGCGCTACCGTCCTAAATGGTTTGATCGGAAACCCAAGTATCCCGCGTCTCAAAACCAGTACGGTCGCCGGATGGGTTGCTGAAAATTCAGCACTTAGTTTTTCTGACGCAGAAACCGAAAGCTTCGCGCTATCTCCCAAACATGTTGGTGCAATCACAGAGCTTTCTCGCAATGTGGTCCAGCAAACTTCGCCGGATATGGAAAACCTTGTTCGTGATGACTTCTCCAAAGTTTTGGCCGAAGCCATGGACATGGTGGCGATTAAGGGCGGCGGAAGCAACGAACCTACCGGAATTCTTGAAACCGCAGGCATTGGTTCCGTTGCCATGGGGACCAATGGCGGCCCACTGACATACGATAAAACCGCCGATCTGATGGGAACCGTTGAGCAAGCGGACGTTACCGGAAATTTGGGGTTTTTGACGAATGGCAAAGTGAAGACCGCCGTGTCAAAGCTCAAGGACAGCAACCAGCGCCCGTATGGTGAGGACATAATGTTCCAAAACAAACCGCGTTCTTTTTCCAGTCTTGTCCCGTCTGATTTGGATAAAGGTACATCATCCGGCGTTTGTTCAGCTTTGATTTACGGAAACTTCTCTGATTTGCTAATCGGTTATTGGGGCGCATTTGACTTGCTGGTGAACCCTTACGAGACAACGGCCTTCAAAAAAGGGAACATTCAAGTCCGGGCAATGATGACCGCAGATATGGCGGTTCGGCACCCGGAAAGTTTCGCCGCCATTCAGGACATCACGACCTGATGACCGGACAGACCAATATTGAGCGGCGCGTCACTTCCGAGTTGCGCGTCGCCGGTCGCCGCCTGGAAGGGCACGCGGCGATTTTCAATTCGGAAACCCGTATCGGTGATTTTACCGAGGTCATTCTGCCGGGTGCGTTCTCCGAGACCCTAAAACGCGGAAGCGATATTCTGGCGCTGGCCGATCACGACCCGAAGCGATTGCTGGCGCGTACCAAGAGCGGTACCCTGGAACTTCGCGAAGACGCCAAGGGCCTCAGTTTTTCATTGCAGGTTCCTGATACCCAAGCCGGGCGCGACGTGCTGGCTTTGGCTGAACGTGGTGACCTGGGCGGTATGTCATTTGGATTTACAGTCCCCAAGGATGGCGAACGCTGGACCAATCGCCATCGCGAGCTGCGTGCCATCGAACTGCTTGAAATCAGTGTTGTGTCAGCGTGGCCTGCATACCAAGACACCGTCGTCATTGCTCGCAGCAAATTGCCGTCGCGTCTGGCTGCAGCGCGCCGCTTCGTGGAGACGATTTAATGAACATTCGCCAAGCCCTCGCCAACTTCATCGATCCAGAGCATAGATCTGCATCGGTTGATAATCCTTATTTAGCTAATTTCATGTCGGCGGGTGGGGCTCTGGCAGTTAACGCCCGGACTGCCGAAAACCTGTCCGCCGTGCTGGCCTGTACCACGGCGATCAGTTCATCCATCGCCAGTCTGCCCGCCTGGATTTATAGGACTTCCGACAAGGGGCGTGAAACCGATAAACATCACCCCGTTTCAAACCTGATCCGCAATGGCCCCAACCGGCACCAGACGTGGCCCAATTATTTGGAATGGCTGGTTGCGTCCACGGTATTGCGTGGCAATGGGCTTTCAGAAATTGTCACCGACAACCGTGGCCAGGTCATCGAGTTGCGGCCTATTCCATGGGAATGGGTGTCCGTGCAAATCCTGCCGAGCGGTAGGCTCGCCTATGACATCTCTGAAATGACATCAATGTTCGGCACAACCGGACGCCAGCGCCGATTATTGGATGATGAGGTCCTGCACCTGCGCGACCGCTCCGATGATGGACTGGTCGGCAAGTCCCGCCTGCAACGTGCCTATGCGGTGGTCAAGGCCGGTCTGAATGTTCAGGAAACGGCCAACTCCATCTATGACAACGGAATGAACCCAAGCGGGGTAATCCAGACCGACCCCGCGCACTGGGGAGGAATGACCACCGAACAACGAAACGCACTAAATGATTACTTTTCAGAAAATCATCGCGGCGCGGATAAATTTGGCTCGTCGCTTTTACTGCCGTTCGGCCTGAGCTGGAAACAAATGAGCGTCAGCCCGGAAGATGCCGAGTTGCTGGCGTCCAGGCGTTTCACCGTCGAGGAACTGGCACGCCTGTTCGGATGCCCGCCGCCGATCATCGGTGATCTGTCTCATGGCACATTTACCAATACCGTTGAGGTCGGTAAGTGGTTTGCGCAGCACACCCTGACACCGTGGATTAGGAAGCTCGAGGCGGAATTCAACCGCTCCGTCTTTAGCGAAACCGAACGTCAATCCTATGCGCTGGAACTGGACCTATCCGGCTTCATGCGTGGCGATCATGAGGCCCGCTGGAAGGGCCATGAGATCGCCGTCAAGAATGGCATACTCACGCCTAACGAAGTACGTGAAGGGGAGGGATGGAACCCCCGTGATGATGGCGACAAACTGAACACAGGTGCGACCGATGGTTGACATCTTTTCCCGAAGCGAGCAGACTCCACCTTGGTGTCTAGAACCACCTAAAAACAGGCGGACCCCGCCCCGAAGTTGCGGGTTTTTTATGCTCTATGTCCGGGGGCTGGTATTATGTCCAAGGGGCAACCCTAAAGATATCAGACACGACCTGTTTCGTGTTTCTAGACCCCGGACACCAGCGCCGTCCACTGGTAATGGCTCTAGAAGGCTAAAAACAGGAGCATTCGTTATGCCCAAATCCAAAGCAGACCACATGTACGCTCTAGAAGAAGCCGTTAACGAAATAACCGGCGTTATTGCCGTGTTCAGAGAAATGCAGGTCTGTGTTGAAAAGGAGAGCATGTGTTACCTGTCCGATCAGATGAATGAACATGCCACCGTTCTCAAGATGACGCTGAGGGCGGCTTGGAACCCGCTCATGGGTAAAATTACGAAGTCAGGGGAGGTTCAAAATGACCAAGACTAACCTCCCGTCACTGGTTGCGGAAATTATCTCCTTTCGGGTGAGCGAGTGAGGTAGGGCATGGCTAAGAAAAAAGCATATATCCCAACCCCTCGGGTCCTTGACCGGTATCAGGTCGCGTCCCGGCTTAATAAATCGGTCGGATGGTTCGACAAGAACCGTCCAGCCCTTAAAAAACAGGGCTTCCCCCGCCAAGATTTATTTCTTGGCGGGTGGGACGCCGAGGCGATTGAACTTTGGTTCGACGCCCGCGCCGGGATCATCCACCACAATGAGACAAGCGACGACCCCTTTGTAGAGGAGTTCCATAATGGGTAGCATTGAATTGCCATACGTGAACACGGTGATTGCAAAAGAACGCCCGTATTATTATTACCGCCGTGACGGTATCCGCCAGAGGATTGACGGCGATCCGGGCAGTGTCGAGTTTCACGAATGCTATCATCGCATACATAAATCTTTTGAAAGCGGGTCTCGACCGATTGACAGAATAGTGCCTGGTTCATTTGAGGCCGTGCTGGTCGAATATTACAAAAGCCCGGAATTTCAAAAACGTGTAATGGCGACCCAGAACAAATATCGAGAATATCTGGAACCAATCCGGGAGAAGTATGGCAAGTTTCCGATCCGTAAGATGTCAAAAAAATTTATTTTTGCCCTACGTGATAAGTTTCAGGATACTCCTGCCAAGGCGAACAGGACCGTCGATACGCTCAGGATGCTTTTGAATTTCGCTATACAGCGCGAATGGTTAAGCATCAACCCGGCCAGTAATATTCCAAAATTGGCGACAGGACCAGGCTGGCAGCAATGGCCGGAGGAAGCGATCGAGCGCGCCCACAAGGTCCTGACGGGGCCGTCGCGTCATGCCTTTATGTTGGCGCTCTACACAGGCCAGAGGAAAGGCGACGTGCTGGCTATGCGTTGGGGTCACATAAAAGACGGCTGGATCGAGGTCAAACAATCCAAGACCGGTGCTGAATTGTGGATCCCGCTGCACCCGACGCTTTTGGCGGAACTTTCCAAGATCAAAAAGAATGGCACTGCGATTGTGGCGCGGCGTGATGGCCGGCCATTGACCAGCAGCGGATTTAATCGGATGTGGCGGCGGCAACAGGACAAACACGGCTTCAAGGGGATGCCGTTTCATGGCCTCCGAAAGAATGCAACCAGTGACATGTTTGAGTCCGAATGCACCCCGCAAGAGGTGCAGGCGATTACCGGACACACCTCACTTGAAATGGTCTCGCACTATGGAAAAGGGGCTAATCAAAGACGGCTTGCAGAGGCCGCTATGAACAAACGGAAAACAAATAGTGACAAACCAGAGTGACAAACCGTCAAAAGGGCCGAGGTGCAAATGTATAAGTCATTGAAAACTATGGTCGGGAAGAGAGGATTCGAACCTCCGACCCCGTCGTCCCGAACGACGTGCGCTACCAGGCTGCGCCACTTCCCGACTTGTTGATATTAAAGGTTTTTTTCAGTTTTTCCCTTTTTACCTAAAACACCCACTGGGTGTCGAGGTGATAACAAAATGCTCCCTAATGTCTCCGCCTGGCCTGCAAGATGCTCCGGTTTAACGTGTCGATATATGCGCCTCACTGTCTCGGGTGACGTCTCTGTGAAGTCTGATATATCGTCTACGGTCCATCCTGCTTTAGCTAGCCATGAAATCGCGGTGTGTTTCAGTACGTGAGGGGTACACCATGGCACCCCAGCCCGTTTTGCGGCCTTTCTGAAGGAGGTTCGTATATCCTTCACCGGTTCGCCACACCACTCGATCACATGGCCGCATTCTGTAGCAAATTGCATAGCGTCTCGCAAGGCTGTAACGAGCCCGGTATCGATCGGCACCACTGATCTGCGTTTCTTGGTAATCGGCTTGTTCGGGTTCCTGAAATCAAGCATTGCGTTATCAAGGTCAACACGGTCCCAAGTCAGATCGAGAATTGCCCCGCGGCGGGCTCCGGTCGACATAGCGATATAACAGAACAGTTGGATATGTGCGGCTGTGGCGGCCCTCAATAAATCAACACCCTGTTTTTCGTTTAGAAACAGATCACGGGGCTGGCCCTTCGGCGGCATTTGTATATGTGGCATCTTATCAATCCAGCCCTTTTTGTGGGCTGATCGCAGCGCTGCTCTCAGTTCCTCAAGATTGCGCCTGTTGGTTTTGCTTTTGGGGATCAGGTCTTCAACCTGGTCGGGGTATTTGTTGCCCCAGAATTTTTTCAGTGTCGCTGCAAAGTCTTCTAACCGATCAGGGTCCGCAACAACGGATAATTTATCTTTGACCCTGGCATCAAGTATGTCGCCAATGGTTGGCTGGGCGGGTGTTTCCTTGGCGATGGTGTAATTTATAAGCCATTGTTCGGCTACTTCACGGATATCGGTGTGTGTTGACAGGTAGCGCGTTCTTTTGCCGTCATTGGTCTGGACGTACCAGTTTCGGCGTCCGTCTCTTTTGACGAGCTCATCATACATTCGTTATCGCTCCAATAGGCGTCTATGTGTCGATCCAATATTCTGGCGTGTCTCCCCGGCCGCTTAATGGCCCCAAGTTCGCCGTTTTTTATCATGCTGTAAACAGTCGCTCGGCAGAAACCCAGCTTTTTTGCTGCCTGCGGAATTGTATTTGCGCCCATATCAACCTCTTTATTTATCAAATATCGGCGGGACCAATCAGCCCCGCGCCATGGTTTACGTCAGGTTTTCTATTGAATGGTGTCTTTTGAAGACCGCATTTGGTTTAAAATGTACTCAGCGATTCCTTCTGCACTGGTTTCGCGGATCGACGCCCAGGTCATTTCAATTGTTAAAAATCCGTCATACGTGGCAACGCCCATAGTGATTGATTCCTTAGATCGGGCGGCAACGATTTTCCCGTTAGGATCGTATGCAGTTTTCTTTCCGATCTCTGCTGACTTCAATGCGAATGCCATACGCATGGCCTGCAGTTTTATGACGCGGGGTGATGACTGTACTGGTCTCAATTTAAAACTCCGATACGCTGGCGCCGTAACAGCGGCTGACCATTGCGTTAATGCTTTCGGCAAGTTTGTCTAATTTCATCGTTCAATCCCCTCTGTTATTGCGTTTACTTGATTAGTTTTTCGTTTGTTGTGGTTCTTCGTAAACAACTCCAAGACACTCGCCAGGGCGGCGGTGAATGGTTTCACCTTTTCGTTGAGTGGGGGCGCATCCGTCACCCTTGGGGCTCCAAAGTGTGAAGCCGTTTAATCCGGTGTCAGAAACATGGCGGACATCTTTAAGATCGACACCTGTATCGAACAGGGGATTGTCAGGGCCGATACTCCCCCAGCCCAATGACGTTGAAATGCTTTCCCGAATGTTGGCCGGTGTCGCGTCTTCAGGCACATAACATTCGATCTGTACCAGATGCAGGCGTCCGCGCTGCACGACCTGGGGGCCTTCTTCTTTGTAATCAAATCTTGTTTGCGGCATCAGTTTTTCTCCTGTTGTGAAGTTATCGGGCAGGCTTCATTGTGGATTTCCCAACCGGCTTGCTCGGCTCCGCATTCGCATTTA
>JAODAI010065448.1:0-11989 GCA_027575025.1 Scotoplanes globosa | reverse complement strand
ACTGCGACCGGGGCTCGATTCCCGGTCGGACGTGCAAATGGGATGGCCATGTCTACATCTAGAGGTTTTACTCCGGGCACTCCGGTTTTCCCCTCTATCCCCTTGTTCGTTTGTTGCGTCACATGGCCTTCTGGAAGATTAGCCAATGGCTAAAGAAGTTTACCCTGACATGAAATGTTTAAATAAAAAAATATAAAAATAAATAAAATGGGGGCTGTTCGGCGGCATCATCTGATACAGCATTCGGCAGGTTATATTATTATAATATTTTCTTAATTTAGAAAACATTTATGGCTAGTCTTGGCGATACTAGGTCTTTTCTAAATAAACGGTAAAATTGGATCAAATTTATGATACAGTAGCTCAATACAAGCTTACTTTTTTAAATACAAGTATTGTCTGGCTGTAAGACTTAAACGAGCCCGGTTTCTGCTCCAGTAGTATGACATTTTACATCTGGGTTGTTTGTCGGGTTGGATGTCGGGTTGGGTGTCGTGCTGTCCGTCCATCCGGATGTTTGTCCATCAAAGGTTTTTGTAATACGGCTCCTTGAGTTACACAAATTATATCGGCGTATAGCTACTGATCCCGAGAGTGTCTTAATGGAGTATTTCTTCGAAATTCACTATATTTTTCAAACTATGGACAAAAAGGTGACTTTTTAATGAAAACTGCGTTCAATAGTGTGTGTATATCTTGACATTTGCATATACTTCATTTATAAACAACTCCTAATTCAACAACAACTTCTCAAGTAGTTTTAGTTTAATGCATACACTTTCCAAATGTCACGTACGTATGTCCATTGTTTGTATTTGTAAATAATTTAAGTCTGAAAATAATTTATACTGTGAGACAATAGCGAACAATATGGTATATTGTATGTGTTTGTAAGGGATTCGCGCCTGAAAAGAAAATTAGAACCTGCTCTGCAATTTTCTAAAAATTGTGCACTTCGTGGGTGTTAAATAGTATTGAAAACAGGTTGTAATTTATGATAATAATAGTTATAAAATATAGAAATATGTATTAGTCCTAAATATAATAAGTAATTTATTTATTTATTTTATTTCAACATTTTCATGTCAGGGTAACTTCTTTAGCCATTGGGAGTGCCCGGAGTAAAACCTCTAGTCGTAGACATGGCCATCCCATTTGCACGTCCGAGCGGGGATCGAGCCCGGGTCGCAGTGGTGCAAGGACGTAGCGCTTACCACTACGCCACAGTCTACTCCTAATAGTAGTTTAGTATTCGTGATAAAGGTTCTGTGTGACTCTGCGTATTACGCTCAGTTGCCAAGAGATGGTCAGTACACAAATCAGTTAATACATCTAAATATTATAATGAGTTCAATATTTATGAATGTGCTAAACTAGCACCGCGATATATTTTATGACGACCGGTATTCGCAACACTAAAGGATTCACCGCCTTGTAAAACAAGAGAAGACATATTACGGAAATATCAACCGTTCAAAGATTTTTTTTCTTTCTGAAAATTGGATTAAAATTTTAGTCCACGAATAACATGTAGTGCCAAATTGTTTCTTCCAAATTTTGGGCTGCTACATAACAGTATGGCTAAAATGCAGTATTTGTGGTCAGTTTGATATCCCATAATGTAATCCACCAGCACTTGCTTATCTTACCCAAAATAATTGTTATATTTTGATATGGGCTTATCCCCCAAATGTGCTATTAAGCTAAAGGCAGCTATATGCGTTAATTCAGTTACAGATAATTGTAACAGTACTATATAGGCCCACCTTTCTGTAACAGTTAATAAACGTTTGGACATGTTTAGCTTATTATTTGTCAAGGTGTTGAAGCTCTAAAAGGCATTTATAATTACTTCCCATAATTAATTGCTTTAAAATGATTGGTAATTATCGAAATGAATTATTTTCAGAAGACTTATCATGATTACATATATTATATTGATGTGACATGAAATTATAATAAAATGGAGCAAACACACGACGCGTCCTATTATAATAGAGGAGCTGCATGCTAGTGGTCAGTGCTGGTCAAGATGGAGGTCAGATGTCAATATTTACACACAGCCAGCAATGGTTATATACGGTCACATGACGCACTATATTTCCTATTGGGCATGTAGCCAGAGTCCCGAGTACGTTCAATTCAAACACCGGTCTTCTTAAAGCATATATAATTGCCCGTGTTGTTTGTTGGCGAAACAAAATCGATTTTGAGCAATGTTCTATGGGGTTGACATATTTGTGGTTGTATTGACATGGATACGCATCATTGCATTCGCATCACTGCACTGTGTATAATGACCATATGATTATATATTCGAATATATATACATATAAATGTGAATATATCTCTATAGAAATTATAATTAATATGCACATTAAATCAATTATATGTAATATTAAATTAGTGTGTACATATAAAACGCGGTCCTATTGGCTACGAATATATGTGCATATATATTCCAAATAATGTAGACATATATATGAATATATATGCATATTAATTATAATATACATGCCTACTAATCAACCCTTTATGTCCGCTGTGGCCTACCATAGACGTGTGGCAAGCCGTTTTAACTTTGCATATCAATTTCACCCAAGTGCAATTAATTACAAATGTATTTAACTTAAATTCAATTCAATTTAACTACCTTATGTGGAATTAATTCAGCCTAAGTACAATTCAATTAAACTTTTAAGATACAATGCTTATATTTAACATAGGCTTACGAAATTCAAGTTGGCGATACCCCAATTAAGGTCACTTCATCTGCCCGCAACATTGATATTGTGTTTGATAACTCTATGCCAATGGAATAGCATGTTATGAAAATATGTCAGTCTGCTTTCTTTCAAATTAGTAATATTAACAGCATATCGAATTATAGTTTTATAAATTGGACGACTTCTAAATACTATGTTTTTCTTCTTGTACATAATATATATATGATATCTTTTTTCTACTTAATCCACTTTAATGTCTTGAGAAGGGTGATCCTTGTTAAGCCCCGTTGTTGTTGTTTCTAACGCTATTGATTATTTAATACCTTATTCTTATTAACTAACTTAATGCTATAAAGTAATTAACTCCTATGTTGCTCTGATGTGCACGATAAGTTCAGACCGGACGTTAAAAATGAACCTACCTACCTACCGCAATATCCTCACTAATAAATCTGTGGCGACAATCGTTCCCTCTATTTATATCGAGGCATGGCTGTGGCAATTCACTTGTGTTTGATGTTTCTGCTCAACAAATTAGACAGCTTCAGCGTTATAAAGTGTGCAGAACGTTACTGCCCGTGTTGTAGCTAAAGTTAGAAAAAAATAGCATATTACCCCAATTCTGAAACAACTCCAGCTGGTTACCCATAATCGGGAGAGAATACTTTTTAAAATTAATCTTTTAACTTGAAAAGCCCTGCATGACCAATCACGCATTTATATTTCTGAACTAAGGCTATATACCAACCCGAAAACTTAGATCGTCTGACAAGATTTATTTGGCTGTCCCCATGTCTTGTTCCAGTTAGCAAGATTTTTATTATTTGTCGAATCGAGGGTAATTTGCATGTTGACAATATTTTCGAAAACGGAAATTGATTATAAAACAAGGTTTGGGGTCAGGGATTTCTCCAAATTTCCATTCTTCCTACATAATCGATATCGGGCTTTCATAATCCGACCTCAAAATTCTAGCAATATGATTGCTCTACAACTTAAAATTGCCATTGTTGATATGCAAATTACCCTCGATTCGATTCGTAAAAAAATGGTGATCGTTCGTTCGCCGTAACAGCGGCTACTAACTGGAACAAGCTCCCACACAATATTCGGGATTGTACCAACCTTTGCTCCTTTAAGTCTCTTCTGAAATCTCATTTATTCTTGGTAACTTATAAATAATATAAGTCGTTATGCCTTTGTCTGTTCTGCGACTTCGGAATAGTTTTCTAGATTGACGGCGCATTATAAATGCTGTATTATTATTATTATTATTACTTGTATTTCACTTACGTAAAATACAATTACGCTTAAGTAAAATACAATTTTTATTTCACCATAGACTAAATATTATTTGACTTAAGCTAAATTATATCCACTAAAGTGTAATTGAATCTACCTTAAGCTAAACTATATTCTACGTGTTAAAGTTAATTGCAATATAACATAGGCTAAATCATATTCTGCTGAAGCTAAATTCAATAATTTCACTTAAGCTGAATTGCAGGCTACTTAATCTAAATTTAATTTAACTCAAGCTACATTGCATTCTACTTAAGCTGAATTAAATTTCACTGACGCTAAATTCGATCCTACTTATACTAAATACAGCACGAATCATAGCCTAGTATTGAGTGTCAGTATGAGTGTCCCAAAGCTGCAGTTATAATTGGCCAATCATATTTTACTGAAGCTAAATTGCCGAATTGATCAATCACCTTTCCTTGAATCTAAACTGAATTCCACTTGATTGAATTGAATTTTACTTAAGCTGAATTATATTATACTTAAGCTAAATGCAACACTAATCATAGCCTGGTATTGATAATACAAATATACGTGTGTTTAAATCTACACCAGACAACGCATTGAAAATCGTGTGCTATTTAAGCTAAATTAAATTATACTTAACAGCTAAATTAAATTTCAAATCTAGCTGATGATTAAAATGCAAGTTAACTAATTTTAATTTAATACAACTTAAGTGGAATCCGATTAATTACTTTAATCTCAATGCTAAATATTATATATTTTCTTGTAGGTATAATAATTCCAAACCTGGCGGTTTTATATTCTTTTATAAATTTAAATTCTACAGAGAGACTGAGGAATTTATTTTAAACAAAAAGCACAATATGGATCGTATTTCTCATCTCAATAATACTTTCAAAGATTAACATGTCTGTATCTTTATTCAAAATGGTTAGTATTTATTTTCCTCTATTGTGTCATTGTTCATATAATTACTAGGCTACACACATTTCGCATTTAACCTTCAAGTTTCATTACCAATGATCTAACGTATTATTATTTTTAATTAATTGTTTTGGAAAAAATCATACTTCATATCAATCTATATTATTTATTTGCTGCTAACTATATATATAAGAAAAAAATATGAGATTATCGGTATTATTATTAATTTTATTTTATTTTATTAAAATATAATTGCAGTAATGTTTATTATGCAATGATAACATTCACTTATTTGTTATTACGATGTAAATTTGCACAACATGCACTATAAAATGTACCATATTATATGCACTTTTTAATAAATGAGATGGAAAATAAAATAAATAAAGTGGAATTCAATATAGTTTGTTGAGTGACATATTGTTGGTCAATTGGGCAATTTAGTTTCAGTGAAATGTGATTAGTCAATTATAATTACAATTGACTAATCATATTTCACTGAAGCTAAATTACCGAATTGACTAATTATATTTCACTCAAGTTAAATTGAATTCCACTTAAGTTGAATTCAATTAAATTTAAGCTAATTTGCATTTTAACTATCAGTTAAATTTAAATTTTAATATAACCTAGGAATACTTGAATTTAGCTTAACTAGAATACGATGTATCTTAACCCTTTGACTGCCAAGTTAATTCCAGCAGCACCGAAAAACACCGAACGCCAGCGGACTGATCATCTTCGTGCCGTGTGCGTCAGTGCGCGGCGGGCTCGCTTGGCTGCGCCCAGGGACAAAGGCGTTCGCATGACGTCAGCGCGTCCATGGTATATCTCGGGAGCCTGGGCAGCTTCGAGCCGCGCGTCAGAGCGACCAGACGTGTTATCGTTTTCACTCGCGTCAGCGCGTGTTAACACGCTCCTGGCAGTCAAGGGGTTAAGTGGAATATAATTCAACATAGGTATCATACAATTCAGCTTAAGGAGATTATACAATTGCACTTAAAGCAAAATCGAATCTAGTAAATGTATTTCACTAAATGGCTAAATTGTAATTCACTTAAATGAAATGCAATGTAGCTTAAGTAAAAATGTATTACGCTTAAGTGGAATTTAATTGAATTTAAGTATAATTAATTTCAGATAAGTGTAATATAGAGAGGTAAATGCTAAAACGGTTTGTCATACAGACGTGGAACCACCACATAGCCTCCGAACTTGCAGACGGAAACTACATCCGTTGCGCCACGCCTCCCGACTAAGAAATCATCATAATATACATTCTGGCTATATTATTGTGGAAAAATCCTCGACTTAAACAGTTGTAGCCTACATGTCATACAGACAGCTCAAAATTACCAGAGTACTTATTTACAGATATAATATGTCACGTACCAAGAAGGGTGTCACTTACATGACAAATATAAGAGTATAGCCAGGGCCGGCCTCTGTGGTAAGATTAACTCTACGTCGATAACAGTCGTCATCATTCAGCAGTCGTAATCATTCCTTTACATTATGCATACAATGCTGTGGTTGGTATTATTATAAGGCCTCTTATTTCCAGTTTAATTCAAGGGCATATATTATTTTCTTTTAACAATGTTATCAATATGTATCAGTCAACACTAAATCATTTCAAACATGTAATACATACGTACCAACTGTGATGATATTTTGAAATAATAATAATAATTATAATAATACCGGTCTGGAAGGCACTTTAATTTACGACGATAAGCGACCACCAAAGTGGAATAATATATAATATATTATACTTAAAATTTGAAGTCAAATTTAGAGAAAACCGTGATTGCTCTCGGATATTAAACCAATACTACTAGACCCGACCTGGGATTCGAACTCCGGATCTCCCAATTGCTGAGCATCACGGCTTCGAAAGCCACTAACCTTAACTGTGCGCTTGGTCACAGCACTGGTTATACGTTACGAAATACAAATTAATTTGGATGATATGATACATAGGCTATAAGTAATAATAATGTTCTGCATGAGCATAGTCCCATTGAATAGTAAAACAATTCCGAAATAATAATATCCAATATCACGTGGACAATAACTACAATGGGATGGCCATGTCTACAACTAGAGGTTTTACTTCGGGAACTCCGGTTTTCCCCTTTATCCCCTTGTCCGTTCGTTGCGTCACAGGGCCTTCTGGAAGATTAACCAATGGTTAAAGAAGTTACCCTGATATAAAATGTTGAAATAAATAAAAAATATTATCCATGTGGGAAGCCAAATGTGAGGCTACTTGGAAAAATCAGATTGCACATCGGTGATTGTTTTAGAGGAATTTCAGTGAATTTGACTGTCTACTTTTTTCACATTTTAGAAGCAAAAGTCAAAATTAATGAACAGTTATTAATTTATAATTATTATGTTAGCTAAAATAAATACCCTGACGATGTTGGCGTGATGAGAGTTTCAATTAAGTTTACCATTTACCTTTCGCAAGGAAAGAATAACAACACTATTAAAAATAGTACAACAAATTAATTGAGTAGCCTAATTAACTGAAATTAAATGGTGGCGTTTTTATGGCTTTGATAGTCTGATAGTAATTTTCAAAAAGAACAAAATTCAATTATAATAAAACTAATTAGAAAAATAATCATTTAAAATAAAGTAAATTAGCTCAAATAATTGATGAAATTCAAGTTTCAGCCATATAAGTTGACCCTTGCCCTTTTCAAATAGAATAAAGGGTGTTTGGTAATTTTAACCAATTAATTATTTACCTAAATACCAAACGCATATTATCGTTTAGCGATACATGTTGACTTTATAGAAATTGAAATTAATTACAATAATAAATGATATCATCAATTACTACTTTAATTACAATTATAAGTATACAAAATCAAATTGTAGGATCTTCAATGAAAACTTTTTCGGATTCTTCAAGTAACCGTAATAAGTTGTAGGCCTACCAGGAAATATTATATTATTAAAGAAAAGTAGTAACCAAGTAACTGATTATTTATGGGAGTTTCAAGGAATTATAAAACTTACCCTTTTTTCTTCTTTTTTCAAACTTAACTAAAGAATAATGAACAATACTAATTAATTGAAACAGTAAATAGCTAATTTACTATCATAATATAATAAATACACCAGTAACATCACACCATGCAACCATAAACCATTAGCAATTTAATATTATATTTGACTTGAATAATTGTTGATTTTTTTCTATTTTATTGATTTAATTGTACGAAAAATACAATTCGGACCCGATACTTTCAATTTAATTTGATATTATTGAGTATACGACGTGTCTTCTTACGAACCACGGGGAAGCCACCCATAGCACTATATAACACCTGCTGTAGGGGAGACTGCAGGTTTTCTTGGGAAATTGACAGACACTTATACGTAAAAGGATCCAGTCGGTGGCTCTAGTTTGGAGAAATGTAGAGGGGTTATGTGAGATAGACATATATCTAAGAAATTAAAAGGAACGGTATTGGGTACATGTGTTATCCCATCATGTATTTACAGGCTTAAGACAGTATATATGTCAGGGGATCGACAACAGCGTCCCAAGCATGTGAAAATAATTGGATGGGAAAGATTGCGGGGGTTAAGCGGGAGTAGGTTGAAGGATATTCGGGAGGAGATTGGGATGAATAGGAGTCATAAAGAGAAGGTGGTAAGGGGATGCATGAGGTGGGATGGACATGTATAACGTGTAGATGAAGGGCGACTCCCGAAAATAGCGATGTCGCATGTGGATGTTGGTAGAAGGGGTGGTGGGGGGGATACCTCATTTGAGATGGAAGGACTGTGTTGAAAGGGATGTTAGGAGGACTGGAGGTGATGGAGATTGGACGGTCATGGCTACGGATAGAGGGAGGTGTAGAGCTTTGGCCAGTGATGCGGCTATCAATTGGTGTTTTCTTCGTCACCCCTCGCAGGGATTAAAGAGGTAGAGATATAGAGATTGTATTACCCTGGTTGTAATACGAAATAATACATTAATCTGAAAGATTCGGGGTGGCAGCCAGAGAACACCAGAACACTTAGTTCCATCTGAACGAGAGTTGGTATGCAAGGGGTTATTCGTATTCTGATGGGACAGTCCCACGATAAGCAGCATACTAAGTTCAACCCGAGGGTGGTTCTTCGAGGTAGTTCTTCAAGGTGATTTTGGGAGAGGAGAGTCCTTCCATCCATCGACACTGCGTCGTTTCCAGAGTAAACCTGTCTTCTTATACGAACCCCATGCACAGAAACCCTCCACATGGCGCTATTTCACCTGTAGGGGGAGGGACTGTAGGATTTCTGGAGAAATTGGCCGAAAATCGCCTCCGATCCATTAGTGCTGGATGTGGTCAAATTCGAGTGGTTATTGGATGTTTGATTACTTGCTCAAAATGAACTGTTGTCATTCATTGTCATTGCTAATATATAACAACTTGGTTCGTTCTTTCGTGTTTCAAAACGAGAAATATACTAAACTACACAAACTAAACTAAATCAAACTATGTAAACTATATTAAGTTTTACCTACCTCATAATGTTGATATGGTATAGGTATTGAATACATAATTCGGAAACAAAAATGATGATTATAATTGTAATAACAGTCTTCATTCTTGTAAAGTTGGATGAATTAGGGTTCCAGCCCTCTCAATTACTGCAAATAACTAAAGTAGGCTAATTGAGTGCATCTGTCTAGACTAATACCATTTCACATTGCGTCGGTGTAGAAATATAGATATAGACTATATAATAATAGAGGTTATGCACATGCAGTCTTTGTTATTATCCATAGCTAATGGTTGTCATCGACATATGTTTAACCAGCCAATCAACAATGGTCTCCCTTTAGACATGGGTCATTTTATATTATGAATACTATACTACTAATTTCCAATAAATAATATTACTTACAGAACACCTACGTCGTGTGTAACCCAACACAGCCACGTAAACATTGTATAGAAGTACTATAATTTATGTAAATATTTGCCATCCGTAAATCTATTACAAAACCTATTGTCGATGGCTACGTTCTGTTTCTTTATTGATTTTTCGGATGTACCAAATAAATATTAAATTAATTGATGAATGCCAATACATAAATCATAAATATCGTTACACAAACCACCGTCAATTGATACTTAGCGTCCACCAACTTGAGAGAAGTCTGAATTGTTTTGATTTGTTTAATTAGCCTACAAGTGAACGTCGAATATAATTGAGGGGCTGAGAACAATATAGTGGACTAACCCATATTTATTTTCGATGAAATTTGGGCATAAAATTCATCCTAAAATTCAAATGATAAAAGATACAGATATAGGGTCACAAGGATTTCAGGGAGTTTGAGGTGTTGTACGACTTTATATAATATCAATTATGTCAAATAATAAAATCTGTATTTTTACAGATTAATGGACAAAAATGAAACGAGAGTTAGCACACTGTGGTTCTCAGCCCCAATCATATAGTTAATCCGGCAGATAAATGCTACTATATGTTTTGCCGAATTGTGCATTTTGTACTACCCGCATGACAATTGACCCACAGTTATAGGTTGACCCAAGGAACATCTTTGGATATAGGGAAATCTCATATTTGTCCTGTGTTCAAAAATGGCGTCCATTTTACAAAATGGCCGCCCACCACAAGTTATTTCGCATGCTTTTGGTGCAATAAACGTGATTTTTTAAATGTTGTTTATTCATACAAATATGATACTTTGCACATACTTATATATCACTGACTGAAGGTGTCACAATAATTTGTCGTGTAACCAAACATGGCAGCCATTTTGTCCTGAATTCTAAAATGGCGGCAAAATATTCAACATTTATTGGCACAATAAATATTAATTAAAAATTATTCCCAACATAATGTACAGTACGTCGTAGTTAAGCTAAAATTAAATTACAATACAATTCAGCACGACAACAAATCTTTACAAAATCCGCCCATTGATGTGTACTGCTGTTCTCATTGGCCAATCGACCCATGAAGAACCAGTAAGCCGGTCGTTAAACAACCCCAAAATGTCAACGGCAGACAATGGTATACCAATGACCTTCGCTGCCTAATAAGTGGTTATTAATTAATACTAGGCTACCTGGATATACATGTTAAAATGTTAGTATGTACAATATAATGTCAATTTAAGCATCATAACTTACTCGTAATTATCGACAGATTTAGTATTACATACATGTGAGTTTTGTTGGAAAAAATCCTGAATTGTTGAGAAAACGGTGACACAAAGAATCATATTATTTTTCTTTCTTTCAAGGACGATTTCTTTCTTATTGGGGTTATTTTTCAATTTTGTCGAAAATAGCTCCAAATGAATGCAAAATATACTGAAATCGAGCTAAATTGTATAACTGATCTAACTACACTATATATCAAAACATACACACATGATATAGTTTGTTTTAGATATGATGTAACAAAATATCAAGTTGGCCACGAAAACCGTATAATTGAGCCAGTAAGTCCTCACTGACTTAGAGAGGCTGCTGCAGTGATATGGTAAAGTTTTCAATGGGTGGATATTGTAATGCATAGTGACGTACAGACAAGAGTGCGTATAATAAAGAACATTGTGTTCTAAATTTTGCCGAAAATAGCTCCAAATTATTACAAAGAAGTCGAGATATCCCAGTGGTAAGGGCAAGGGGGCTCGTGGTTGTGAAATCGCGGTTCGAATCCTATCGCTGCTGTAATTGGTTGCCTCGTCATGTATCCTTGAGCAAGGTACTTTATCTGGATTGCTCTATAGCCACCTTTGCCCGTCGAGGGCAATATGTTGACATCAGGAAGGCATCCGATCACAAAGGGCAACACCACTTCTGAAAAGTCCCTCCATTAGTAAGGCCGGGCAAGGGGAGCAGTGGCGTAGCCAGTTTTTTGTGGGGGGCTGTAGGGGGCCTTGAAGTTTAAATGGGGGAGCTGATGTTATAACTGAATTTGTATATGTCGAGCGCGTTGCCCCTAAGCGTGTGGTCCAGGGGCCCGCTAAGGGCCTCGGTTGGGTCCTAAGCCCCTGGAAGCTACGCGATTTGATG